>SNQJ01S0171797.1:8544-28801 GCA_010110895.2 Picea sitchensis
AAGCATGACTCAAACTTTTCCCAAGACACTATGGTATGAGGCTGTTGGGCAAAGTACCAAGTGGATGCATTACCCTCAAAAGTGTAAGGGAACAACCTACAGACAACGTCTTCATGTTCAACATTACGGAGTCTGATGGCTAACATAAATTTTTTGATATGATCTTCATCTATTTGTTTTGAATCGGGATCAAACTTAGGAAGCCATTTCTCCGGGTGCTTAGGTAAAGGGTGTTGGGCTCCAGGTACAGCGACAACATCCTGGTCCAACCAGGGTTGTTCTGATTTTCCATCGGGGTAGTGGGTGTGGAAGGCTGAGAAGGTGGTTTGCCTTCGTCAGAAGAGGAATCTCCTCCAGAAGAGGAAGGAGATGAAGGAGGTGGTGAAGGAGGAGGAAGGAGATGAAGGAGGTGGTGAAGGAGGTATCCCAGATCCTCCTGTAGCAGGATTTGTGTCTGGATCTGTAGGATTCACAGTGAGGTTAATATCACCTAACTGTTCTCTGATATCAGAGAAGTCTAAAGGTTGACCCCACGAACGGTTTGGTCGCCTTAAACTAGCTAAGGCACTATGTGTTTTGATAAGAGATTGACGAACGATCTCTTGGATATCACCACTTGTAGGATTAGGGGTTGCTGGCTCAACTGTGATCTATGGATCTTCGGTTGAAGTAGTTGTTGTTTGAGGGGGAATATTATCTTGTGAACGGCTTCTAGTCACTATAGGTGTGCGATTAGGTGGAGGAGGAGTCTTGCGACCCCCTCGTGCCATTTATTAAGTTCATACCCTCCTTCTAGCACCATTTGTTGATGGGCGAAACTGTCCGTCCGTCAATTAAGAGAGTGGAACCGGTCCGGGGTTGTCTAAATAACCCAAGCCGTTTGGAAAGAACCACCCTGACGAGTTTAACGACTCTGTTGGCCGCCCTAAGGTCTTTTAAGAAAACCAAAGAGAAAACTAATCTAAACTAACTAAACTAACTAAACTAACTAAACTAACTAAAACAAATTAAACAAATTAAACTAACTGAAACTAAATAAAAACAACTAATACACTAATCTAATTAAAACAAACTACTAAATTAAACTAAAACTAAATATAACTATTCTAACTATTATATACAATCAACTAATTACTATTATAATAACTCAAATCAACTATCTAATTACCAGCTGCAATATTACTTATTCACAAATGTACACTATAAACAACCTACAGATTTAATTAAAACCTGCAAAACTCATGTGTTTTCTGCCCTAAGACAGCCAAGAATCTTTTTGATTTTTTATATTTTATGAATAAGAGATAAAAATTACTGAAATTAAACGATCTAATATATTTACTGAAATTAAACAATCTAATATATTAATTCTATAAATCTAACTAAACTTATATCTGAACTAAACTACTAATGAAAACAGTAAACAAAAAACTAACTGACCTGGAAACGCTCCAAGTCTGCCCTGTGTATGATGACTTCTAAGCTGGTCGGAGGAGGGAAACTCACACCGGTTAGTCCATAAGCTTCTTGTAAACGATAGGCTGTGCTGCTCCTTGAAGTGTTTACAGGACAAACAAGACAAAAAAATTCATAACAACTATAAGGTGTATAAATTTCTGCAATAAGGGAAACCTGTTATGCAAAAACTTATATCAAATAATTCAACTTATGAAGAAGATAAACCTGTCATTCACAAACTGAATTAGACAATTGTTATGTCTTTTATACACTTGGAAGAAACCAGATATGGATTACAATGATCAAAATTATATCACTTGCACATGATCAAGATAGCTAAAGTAGTCATAAACCAGATACAAATTGATATACACAACATGAAACAAAATGTTGATATAATGAGAAGCTAAAGCTGTGACAAAACACCAAATTCTGCTTCAGTCTGTATTAAATCTCCATATCCTTGTTCTCCCACGAATGAGGATGATCATTATTACAAAAATGATAGGTATTTATAAGTCTCTTCACAGGGTAAAACCTCCATGTGGATAATATCAAACTGTTTTACATAATCTGGGAGATATCCCAAAATCAACTAAACTAAGAAACTAAAATGCAAATGAAATCTTTGAATTATCCCCTAACTGCTCATCAAAGCCATTGTCATTTCGAATTGATCTGCAACAGACCAAAAAGAACCAGTTAGAAAGATATTTCATTAACAAAACAATAAAAAATTGATCCTACAGACTTAGCTACAGAATCATCTGATTCTATAGCTAGTCTAAAATAGCATATAGGACTAGATATAAATCAAATCAAATCTTTTTTAAAATAATCCAATCCAATTTTCTTTTAATAAACATTAAAAATGAATCACTAATGACTCACATGATTTTATCATTCCAATTAAACCAAATCAAAAGTGATTCAATCGAAGCAGGGGTAGGAGTACTCTGTTTTTCAGTTGCCATAAAACCGGGTCAAACAGTAACAAGGCTGTTTCACATCCAAATGAAATTAATAGTGAATCATATCGTATAGGATACGATGTAATCCAACACAATCATAATCGATTTGTTACGGCTGTAACAATGTGCATAAGATTCATGTTGTTTTAATCAAATACCAATATGGAAAGACTTTTACGATTATAGTCAAATAAAACATTCATAACAACATCAACCAAACTTTGCCATAGACTTCGATCGTTGAGCGTTACACAGTCAACAGACAGGACCAAAAATAGTGATCACAACCATCAACATAAGTGATAATCATAAACTGGGCAACAATCAAATCGAATCGTGACTGAGTCAAATATAGAAACAAATTATAATCCTGGGCATAATCACTTTCGTTCCCAAATCAAATTTAAACAATATATTTGTTGCAATATGAATCGAACTGATAACACGGGCAAACAAAATAATGTGAATCGATTGGTTGGGTATAACAGTTATGATTCGTATTTATTCGCAATTTGGTTACATATTAACAGAAACATATTGAATGGTATTCGAATTGGTCAAAAATGACATGGAACATATAACAGTTAACCATTATTGCCAACCATATCGTATAGAATATAACCAATTCGAATCGAAACATTGATTGTGTTCAAAATTGAAATACCAGAAACAACTTATGTTTAGAAAAGATATTAACAACTTCAATAAGCAACAGAGTATTCAATTCAAGCCAAATTAAATCAAATCCATACCACGATCAATCGAATCAAATCTAAATCCAATCAAAGCTAAACTGGGAAAACGACATTCGATTTATCAAAACAAAATTATATACAATAATGCATGCTTATGTGACGAAGAAAATCTACGCTGTAAACAAAGCTATGAGTTTGTCATATAAACAGGTGATAGTCATACCAGTGAGGCTGCTCGAGCTATGCCAATTTTGAATTGACGACCGTTGTAGACGACTCCACATTCTTAAACAAAATAGAACCTGTTGTTCGCTGTTTCTTGTCAGCGGCTTGCAATTTAGCCCTTTGACTGGTGAGCCTTGCAACTTGTTCCTCCAAAGAATGGATTTTGGACTGTAGCATTGGTACATCGAGATAATACCTTTATAACCATGAGCTGCATTGATCACATGGTGGCACAGCTGGTCGAGGTAGAGCAGGGGAGGGTTTTGACGAGTCACCGGGGGTTTCACAAGGTATTTTAATGCCTGGATAATTAGGGTCATTTTGCAAGCAAGGTGGTAGGTTTTTCACAAAGTCGTATGAGGGTTTGGCACACAGACCTTCCGAATAGGGATACTCACTTTCCAGGTAACGTTCAACCTCCGAGTCAGAATCTTCACTCACCATGATAGGGTCAGGGTTGACAGGAGGCTTCGGTTTGTTTCTTGCCATGCGAGAGATTAAACGGGCATTCTTTTTTCCTTTGGAATTAGCAGTAGGTTTGGCTTTAGGTCTTTTAGCCATAGGCTTAACATTCGGGTCATCCTTGGTCACAGAATGAGGTAGGTCGATAGGTGAGTCAGGTAAGGGTTTAGGTAATAGGATACTGAAGGGTACTGGGGTTATAGTCTTGTCTTTGGTAACCACAGGTTTGTCAACCTGTGGAGGATTTGAATCCTCAAACTCATTGCGAGCCAGGAAATCGTTCCAACAGTCTCCGTGTAACCCTAAATGACAAACAACAAGCATTTTAATTAACCCAAAGTGAAAAAGGCTGCTATCGGCCTGGTTCCGTTTATATATTTTAGACATTTTGAACAGGCTCCTATGCAAGTAATAAGGCATATTAAGCTCATAGCCCATGAAAACCATAAGTAACCGAAGGTGGTACAAGAAAACAAAACCATACCGACCCTCGCAGGTGATAAATTGTTTGGTTATCATCATCAAGTCGTGCCATCGTTTCTTTAGCATACTCGCGGGCAAACCTTTGTCACAAGAGCTCACCCTTCGCGACTGGAAGAGCAGTGTCCACGAGACATCTTCCACTTTGCAATTTTTTGACCATCTTTGCCCAGTGACAGGCAGACCGGTAGCTAAGCTGAGAAATTGCTCGTCAATTTCCAATTGCACATCCCCAACCTTGGCTCGGAAGCCATCAAAGGTTAATGCGAATTGTCGAGCCACGCAAGGGTTAAAACCATCAAACTTTTGTATGAACGGGAGCCATCCAAATTCCTCAAGGTCACTGTAAGCACTGTCGAACATCAACAATGCTTGGCTACCATTGGGTTCAACCCTTACAACTGGAGCCATGGTGCGGGAACATGGTAGGGTTTGGATTGAAAACAACAACACACAGAAGCAAAATCGTTTGGGCTAACAGCTGAGAACGATGAAAGGGGAGGGAAATTAATGTGCGCGTGCGAGGGTGGTGGGATAGTTCACCGCCATGCAAAACAGTAATGACCAAGTACAAGGCTGTTCAATCAATCATGACATCATTCAAACCATAATATTCGGCCAACCCAAGAATCAAACGGCAAATGATATGTCAATGCGCCAATCTATTATTTGAAACCATGAATATTCAATACGAAATCAAACCCGAAGTTAAATATGTGCCATTGTAATAATTCAAGCCATTGTCATTCAACATTAAATCAAAACCCAAATGTTTAACCAACGCGCCATTGCATAATGTGTAATCAAACATTTATAAACATTGTGACCAATGATTTCATAAAATCGACAAGACAAGAGCTTATAATAATAAGGATCACATTATATAAAACAAAATAAAACCATGACCCCTATGCAATCGAATGACTAGGCAAGTCCCAAACAATAAATTTTCATGCCCAATGCCTTACCAACTTAATAAAATTAAATTGCGCAATCAAAGTAAGAATAGTCATAGCTTGAAAATTCATTTAGCCACACAATAATAGACCAAAGGTAAGTTCCACTCAAAATATCAATGCAAAGATCATGACAGTTCAAAGAACGATGGAGGAGTTTTCACGCTTACAGTCGTGAAAACTAAATGGAAACCAATTTGCAAATGTCGCATGAAATGAAAATATCATCTATTTGCAAAATGCGACGTCAATTTGAAGTTCAAAAGACGTAGGTGTAGGCAGCTTATAGGGCAATAGAAAAAATTGTATTGGCTGCCAACAGGAATGCTCTATAAGTTTAGCAACGAAAAAATCTATTTAGCATTATGAAAAAGGTGCAAGAATGAGACATGCAATATGAGTTCAGATTTGTAACTTCCCCGATCACCCAATCTAGGCCATGCTATTCCAGAAAATGCTTTCATTCTCTGCTCAACATATTGTAACATACCCAGCACCCAACTGAGCTATGCCACACAAATTTTTCGAATTGCATACAATTAAAACATCTACACACAGAACTCTTGTGGAAATTTACATATAAAATGTAAATAGACAATTACATTCTGTAAATGCACAGATTCTTACTAAAATAACAGTAAACATATACATGCAGCATATACAGTCAATTCCCATAAATATAAATACAGTTATAAACCACACATAGGATAAACCCATAAAAATAAACACGTAAATAATAATGCAACATGTAATTTATCACACAATTGACACTTATCTTGGTAAGAATATCACCAACCACGTGCAGACCTTCCATGAACCTCCCAGCCTTATACCACACTGCTCATCACTCTTAGCAGTGGGTCACCCCCGAGCTGGGACTAAACTCCACCCAGGTAAAGGAATTCCTAACCAAGCTAATGGATCATAGACAATAGGAAAGACTTCATCACAGGTGCTAACTCAAACTAATAGCCTACAGTCCCTCATTCCCCACATGCCTATCCCACCCCAGGAAGTGTGCCCCTTCTCTGCTCAACATTCCTTCGGTTTCCCCACTTCCTTTCTGGGCTTTAGAAATAGGCCGGACAAGAAGTCTCAGAGCCCTATAGCTGTAGTTTAGCACCTTTGGGAAATCAATTCCCAACAATTCTCTCACCTAGAGATATTTCTCATGGGCCTGACAACCCACTTCTTCAATATCCCATCGACCTAACAACCCGCTTCTTCAGTCTATCTCCCAAGCTAACCAGCTACACAAATAGGTATGGGTATGGATACAGGTTCAGGTAGAGTGACATGAAGGTACAGAGGAAAACTAACTGATTGCGTGAATCCTCCTAGGATCGATTGAATGGATGACCAAATGATGGAAGGAATGGGAAAATGAACTAAGTACAAACTATATGTATGCATGTTCCCAACTTCACACTTGTCATGTTGGGAGCTACTTTGGCCCACTTGTCCCCATCCTTAGAACTTAGGATAAACTAATTTTCCATACTTTATAATTTAAGGAATATTAATATAATATTCCTTTTTGGCTTAAGCTCCCTATCTTATCCCTTTTCCTTAACTTTTATCCCCCCCTTTCCCTAACTAGTGGAGTTTAGTCCCCCATACTCTTTTATCGTGTTCGGTCTATGTGCAACAATGTATTTTATATTAATGATAATACATATACAAAAGTAGGCTCATCGACCTTTAACATCTAGGCTCTCTAGCCTAATCATCACAAAATTGGCTCACCAGCCTATAAAACACAACATATACACAAAGGCTCCCTGGCCTCAAAATCGCGGGCACTTAAGTTGTTGCGCGCGATATCCTGGAATATGCACACTTCATCATTTTATTGCACAATACATGTGTGCACTATACCATGGAATGTGCATACAAAAATGATATCAAACAACTCACCATATTACGTACAATTGTATTTACATTTACAACTGCATTCGGCTTAGGGATATTACAATCCCCTCCCCTTATTTATGCATTGTCCTCAGTGCATTATGTACACATATACAAAACAAATTTCAAAAATTCTCAAAAATATGTGGGTATTTTTCCCACATTGCATCCTCATGCTCCCAAGTATCATCCTCAGGACCATACCAGGTCCATTGGACCTTTACAATCCCTATGGCTCGATTCCTGAGATATTTGATTTTTCGGTGCATAATGTGTATTGTATTCACTTGGAGAGGTATTGAGAAAATATGAATCTAATTGGAAATGAAGGATTAGTAGCGGAGCAGTGGCAGGAAAGGACAATAATAGAGGCGTGATTTTGGTGCAGACAACATGGCTTTTTGCGTGAGGTTTAGGTTCTCTCATATGCTCTCTCTTTATATTATGTTTTTGTTCTTTACTTTTTTTTATTGTAGATGAAACACTTCTGGCGGTCAATGGTGAGGAGGATTACGAGCATTAATGTTGTGGTATGTAACGCTTTTATAAATCATGAGGATGACTTCTGCTATTGTTGTTTTGGTTTTTACGCATTAAGGTTTGTGCTTGTTTCATTTTGTGAAAGAATTTGTTAGATTTATGAAATAATTTGTTATATTTAGTGTAGGAATAGCGAACAAGATGAGTGAAACGTTGGTTTGAATGGTGACAATGTTGCATTTCACTGTCCATTTCACAGTTTTTTTAGTTTACAGAATGAGTGAAACGTTGGTTTGAATGGTGATCGTGTTGCATGTCACTGTGCATTCTCTGCATGTTTGGTGTGGGTGAACTAATGGATACTAAAATCCTGAATATCATGTTTGTCTCATCGTATCACATCAAATCAAGCCTGAATATCATGTTTGTCTCATCGTATCACATCATATCTGGTATTGTTTATGATTGTTTGCATATAATTTTTTTATTGGGGGATTGGCACATATTCATCTAAATTTGGGTTTGGTGTTGAATATGTGAAGGTTTTATTATTTTAACATATAAATATTGCACCCAAGAGTGAGGTGTTCTTCCTGTTGGGTTACCTTGAACACTAACCCAAATATTGTTGAAAATATTGACTTTCCCTCAGCATGCCTGCTTTTTTGGCTCCCCGAATATGGATATGGATTTGGCTCTATGAAACAGATCTTGATCCATGTTGGTGGTGTTGGATATTTGCACAGATAAATGATATTTGGCAGTGTTTCTTTGATCTCCTCTATCTCAATAAGGAGAAGTAGGAGAATTAAGCTCATGGTGATCAAGATCATCAAGAAACTATTCTCATTAGTCTCAAAATACAATGACAATGCTAAATAAAGATTGGATGAAGAGAAAGTTGTTTATTTTTTCAAAAAGGTTGATGACTCAAGACATGTTATAAGAGGAAGATAGTCAAAGTTTGAAGAAGTATTAAACATGGAAAGCGCCTCATTTTCTCTCCCAAATGGATGCAAAATTGAGAAACCTCTCCCCTATTTCGAATCCCTGAAAAGGAATTGACTTATTCCTCAAATATTGTGCCTCGCCTTGTTGGTTAAATATGTATCTTTCTCTATTTCTATGAACATATTCATGAAGTATCATTAGGAGTAGTGTTGGAACATATCCAACTAATGTAACCACTTTTAAATCCTTTAGGCTTTCAACTATAATATTGTTGTTTCAAACTCTTCACATGCAAGGTAACTCCCAGAGAGTTCCCACCTACAAATTATTTGTTGGTGAAATCAATCTCCACATCTACCAAATATATGATAATTTCAATGCTCGTTTCATGTTGATTTATTCTTTGAAGAGATCACTTCTCTCCTTTGTAAAATAAAAAACTAGTCGTGTTAACAATATTCCTAAGTCAACATTGAGACTCAATTCCTTAACTTTGATTTTATCACCTATTCATTGTGTGTAGTAACCAAGGTTAACAAGATTTCAATCTCATGACATGATTAAAATATAAACTTCATAGATCACTTCAAGAAAACTATCAACAATGACATACTCTATAAGTACTTTCCTTGAGAGACAAAGATCCACTTACAGTAAAGAATAGGAATCCCACTCTGAAGAATTTCATGTACCTCCCTAAATATAGGATTGAAAAATCTGAAAATAATATGGAACCGAAAATAATTGAATGTGTTAACATCTTGGCAAGTGACTTATCTTCTCGCTTCACCATGTAACTAGAAAATAGTTCTCGCCTATGTCTTATATAGAAGAGGATAAAATGGTAAATGAGGATTTGTGGTGCTCATTGTATCCATTGGGATGATTGGATCAAGCACATGCCAAGTTATCTTTTGAACACCCAACCAATAATTGGTTTCCCCAAATAATCTCTCAAGGACCAATAACTTGAAGTTGACAAATATAGTTCCGAAGGTGGTTCCATAAGTATTAAGATCTCATTAGTTCTATGCCAGACATTTTGAATAGTAGTAAGCTAATATTGTTATATTCTAGGAGTTTTGAATAGTAGTAAGCTAATATTGAAGGTCATTTTGATCACAAAAGCAGGTTGATAGGGATGATGGTCTAATTTGTTGCAATATTTTTCCTGCATACATACATAAAATAAAATAAACTATAAAAATGTTTTAGTAGCTATGTTTAATTTGTAGAGAAATTGAAAATGTTTTAGTAGATATGTTTAATTAGTAGAGACATTGAACAAAAATGACCTTATAAAGTTTCAAGAATATGAATTTTGAATAGTAGTAAGCTAATATTGTTATATGCTACGAATTTTGAATAGTTGTAAGATAATATTGAAGTTCATTTTGATCACAAAAGCAGGTTGATAGGGATGATGGTCTAGTCTGTCGCAATATTTTTTTTCATAAATACATAGCAAAATTCTGAATTTTTTTTAGTAGCTATGTTTAATTTGTAGAGAAGTTGAACATATTTTTGTAGTTATGTTTAATGAGTAGAGACGTTGAACAAAAATGACCTTATAAAGGTTCAAGAATGTTTGGTGAAAAGCTAATTGTTATAAAAGTCACCAAAAATTTTACAATATATAATATTACACTTCCTCTTTATAAAAGATAGATATTAAAAAATTTCAAATAATTATTAAATGTATAATAATTATCACAAATTTCAAAGTCACCAAGCATTTTACAATATATAATATTACACTTCCTCTTTATAAAAGATAAATATTAACTTTTTTGAAATAATTATTAAATGTATTATAACTATCACAAATTTCCTGATTTTTAAGACTGTAAGAGGTCTTAAGTTCAAGTCCAGGTTTAGATGAACTAGTTGAAATACTTCAGTTAGTGGAGTTGTGTAACAATATGGATGTATAAGTGAAATATGGTCTTAAGTACATGAAATTGTGCAATAATATTTCTATGTGGTTTCTTACTTAGATTATGCACTTATTGCTACTCAAAGTTTTGGATTATGCACTTATGCCTGCTCATAGTTTTTCAATTTGGTATTGAATAACAACAATGACATATACATACACGTGTCATACTAATACCCTAATTTTGGATATCATATTTTTAAAATTTGGTATTGAATAACAATGATGACATATACATACACGTGTCATACTAATACCCTAATTTTGGATATCATAGTTTTACAATTTGGTATTCAATAACAATGATGGTATATACATGTGTCATACTAATACCCTAAGTTTTGGGCGATAGGTTTTGGCAGTGTTTGAGATACATCATATTCGTCTTCAAAATATGAGATACTGAAATAATATGAAACATGTATGTAAATAATATTCATTACTGGCTTGCCAAAAAAATCTGGGTTTCATACTTTCTCCCTGATTTCAGGAGAGATCAAAGCGAAAAATGTGAGTCATATCATAATTTTTTATAAATTAATTTTTTTTCACTTAAAACGTGAATCAACAATGCAATAATATGATCCTATGGGTCTTCTGTGGTGCATCTGAAAAAGAGGGCTTCAATTTCTAGCATGAGATAAATATAAATATATTTTTCGAATCCTTAAATATGTGTGTGGGTGGCTCACAGAGGAGGGTTAATGAGCATGTTATTCAGGTAAAGAGCATGCAGAGGATGGAGCGAGCATGCATGCAACAAGTAAGCTGAATTGGTGGGTGGGTTGTGTTAGCATTCTTGTTTTTATCTAAAAATAAGAGGGAAAATATGATATTTGTATATTCACCCGAAAAAATGGAGGTATATATGTAGTGAATATACATGTAAAGGGCATGCAAAAGGTGAGGTATTGAGACACTCTGAATCTAAGTGGAAATGAAGGATTAGTAGAGGCGCAGTGGTAGGAAAATACAAGAATAGAGGCATGATTTTGGTGTAAACAACATGGATTTTTGCGTGAGGTTTAGGTTTTCATGAATTCTCTCTCTTTATATGATGTTTTTGTTATTTACTTTTTTTTATTGCAGATGAAGTACTTTTAGAAGTCATTGGTGGGGAGGATTGTGAGCATCAATGTTGTGGTATGTAACTCTTTTATAAATCATGAGGATGAATTATGTTATTGTTGTTTTGTTTTGTACGCATTAAGGTCTTTGCTTGTTTCATTTTGTGAAAGCATTTATTAGATTTTTGAAAAAATTTGTTAGATTTAGTATAGGAATAGCTTACAAGATGAGTGAAACGTTGGTTTGAATGGTGACAATGTTGCATTTCACTGTGCATATGATAATTTCAATGCATGTTTCATGTTGATTTAGTCTTTGAAGAGAGCACTTCTCTCCTTTGTAAAATAAAAAACTAGTCGTGTTAACAATATTCCTAAGTCAAAATTGAGACTCAATTCCTTAACTTTTTATTTTATCACCTATTCATTGTGTGTAGGAACCAAGGTTAACAAGATTTCAATCTCATGACATGATTAAAATATAAACTTCATATATTACTTCAAGAAAACTATCAACAATGAAAGACTTTATAAGTACTTTCCTTGAGAGACAAAGATCCACTTACAACAAAGTATAGGAATCCCACTCCAAATAATTTCAAGTACCTCCCTAAATATAGGATTGAAACATCCGAAAATAATATGGAACTGAAAATAAGTGAATGTGTTAACATCTTGGCATGTGACTTATTTTCTCACTTCACCATGTAACTAGAAAATAGTTCTCGCCTATGTCTTATATACAAGATGATAAAATGGTAAATGAGTAATTTTGGTGCTCATTGTATCCATTGGGATGATTTGATCAAACACATGTCAACTTTCCTTTGCAACACCCAACCAATAATTGGTTTTTTCAAATAATCTCTCAAGGACCAATAACTTGAAGTTGACAAATATAGTTTTGAATGTGGTTCCATAAGTATTAAGATCCCATTAGTTCTATGATATGGATTTTGAATAGTAGTAAGCTAATACTGTTATATGCTAGGAATTTTGAATAGTTGTAAGCTAATATTGAAGTTCATTTTGATCACAAAAGCAGGTTGATAGGGATGATGGTCTAGTTTGTCGCAATATTTTTTTTCATAAATACATAGCAAAATTATGAAAAACTTTTAGTAGCTATATTTAATTTGTAGAGAAGTTGAACATGTTTTAGTAGCTATGTTTAATGAGTAGAGACGTTGAACAAAAATGACCTTATAAAGGTCCAAGAATGTTTGGTGAAAAGATAATTGTTATAAAAGTCACCAAAAATTTTACAATATATAATATTACACTTCCTCTTTATAAAAGATAGATATTAAAAAATTTCAAATAATTATTAAATGTATAATATTTATCACAATTTTCCTGATTTTTAAGACTGTTAGAGGTTTTAAGTTCAAGTCCAGGTTTAGAGGAATTAGTTGAAATACTTCAGTTAGTGGAGTTGTGTAATAAAAGGGATGTATAATTGAAAGCTGGTCTTAAGTACATGAAATTGTGCGATAATATTTCTGCATGGTTTCTTACTTAGATTATGCACTTGTGCCTACTCAAAGTTTTGGATTATGCATTTATGCCTGCTCATAGTTTTTTAATTTGGTATTGAATAACAACTATGACATATACATACATGTGTCATACTAATACCCTAAGTTTGGATAACATAGTTTTACAATTTGGTCTTGAATAACAATGATGACATACACACGTATCATACTAATACCCTAAGTTTTTGGTGGTAAGTTTTGGTAGTGTTTCAGATACAACAAATTCGTCTTCAAAATATGAGATATTGAAATAATATGAAACGTGTACGTAAATAATATTCATTACCGGATTGCCAAAAAAATATAGGTTTTATACCTTCTCCCTAATTTTAGTAGAGATTATAGCGAAAAATGTCAGTTGTCTCAGTGTATTTTATAAATTAAAACTTTTTCACTTAAAACATGAAGCAACAATGCAATCATATGATCATGTGGGTCTTTTGTGGTGCATCTGAAAAAGAAGGTCTCAATTTCTAGTATGACATACATATAAATATATTTCCAGAATCCTTAAATATATCTGGGGCTAGCTCACAAAGGAGGGTTACTGAGCATCTTATTCAAGGACGGAGCATGCAGAGGATGAAGTGAGCATGCATGTGGCAAGTAAGTTGAATTGGTGGGCAATTTGTGTTAGCAATCTTGTTTTTATCTAAAAATAGGAGGGAAAATATGATATTTGGATGTTCACCCGAAAAAATGGAGGTATATATGCATTGAATATACATGTACAGGGCATGCAGAAGGTGATGTATTGAGACACTCTGAATCTAAGTGGAAACAAGTGATTAGTAGTGGAACAGTGGAAGGAAAGGACAAGAATAGAAGCGTGATTTTAGTGCAAGCAACATGGATTTCTGCATGAGGTTTAGGTTTTCTCAGATGCTCTCTCTTTATATCATGTTAAATGTTCTTTACTTTTTTTTATTGTAGATGAAGCACTTATGGTGGTCAATGGTGGGGAGGATTACGAGCATCAATGTTTTGGTATGTAACGCTTTTATAAATCATGAGGATGACTTTTGCTATTGTTGTTTTGTTTTGTACACAGTAAGGTCTGTGCTTGTTTCATTTTGTGAAATAATTTTTTAGATTATGAAAAAATTTGTTATATTTAGTGTAGGAATATCTTACAGGATGAGTGAAACGCTAGTTTGAAGGGTGGCAGTGTTGCATTTCACTGTGCATTTGACAATTTTTTAGTTAGAGAATGAGTTAAACATTGGTTTGAATGGTGATCGTGTTGCATGTCATTGTGCATTCTCTACATGTTTGGTGTGGGTGAACTAATGGATACTAAAATCCTGAATATCATGTTTTTAATCGTATCAAATCAGATCAACCCTAAATATCATGTGTGTCTCATCGTATCACATCAGATCTAGTATTGTTTATGAGTGTTTGCATATACATTTTTGAGTGGAGAATTGGCACATATTCATCTAAACTTGGGTTTGATGTTGAATATGCGAAGGTTTTATTATTTTAACATCTAAATATTGCACCCAAGAGTGAGGTGTTCTTCTTGTTGGGTTACCTTGAACACTGACCCAATCGAAATATCGACTTTCCCTTAGCATGCCTACTTTTCTGGCTCCTGAAATATGAATATGGATTTGGCTCTATGAAATAGAACTTGATCCATGTTGGTGGTGTTGGCGCTTTAGACAGATAAATGATGCTTTGTGGTGTTTCTTTGATCTCCCTTATCGTAATAAGGAGAAGTAGGTGAATTAATCTAATGGTGATCAAGATCATCTAGAATTTATTCCTCATTAGTCTTAGAAGACAATGACGATGCGGAATAAAGATCAGATGAAGAGAAAGTTGTTGATTTTTTCAAAAAGGTTGATGACTAAAGACATATTGTAAGAGGAAGATAATCAAAGTTTGAAGAAGTATTAAACATGGAAAGCCCCTCATTTTCTCTCCCAAATGGATGCAATATTTAGAAACCTCTCCCCTATTACAAATCTATGAAAATGAATTGACTTATTTCTCAAAGATTGTGCCTCGCCTTGTTGGCTAAATATTTATCTTTCTCAATTTATATGAACATATCCATGAAGTATCATTAGGAGTGGTCTTGGAACATCTCCAACTAATGTAACCACTTTGAAATCCTTTAGGCTTTCAACTATGAGCTTGTCATTTCAAACTCTTCGCATGCAAGGTAACTCCCAGAGAGTTCCCACCTACAAATTATTGTTTGGTGAAATCAACCTCCACATCTACCAAATATATGATAATTTCAATGCTTGTTTCATGTTGATTTAGTCTTTCAAGAGAGCACATCTCTCCTTTGTAAAATAAAAACACTAGTCCTGTTAACAATATTCCTAAGTCAACATTGAGACTCAATTCTTTAAATTTTAATTTTATCACCTATTCATTGTGTGTAGGTACCAAGGTTAACAAGATTTCAATCTCATAACATGATTAAAATATAAACTTCATAGATCACTTCAAGAAGACTATCAACAATGAAATACTCTATAAGTACTTTCCTTGAGAGACAAATATCCACTTATAGTCTATAAGTACTTTCCTTGAGAGACAAATATCCACTTATAGTAAAGGATAGGAATCCCACTTTGAAGAATTTCAAGTACCTCCCTAAATATAGGATTTAAACATCCAAAAATAATATGGAATCAAAAATAAGTGAATGTGTTAACATCTTGGCAAGTGACTTATCTTCTCACTTCACCGTGTAACTAGAAAATAGTTCTCGCCTATGTCTTATATACAAGATGATAAAATGGTAAATGAGGATTTGTGGTGCTCATTGTGTCCATTGGGATGATTTGATCAAGCACATGTCAACTTTCCTTTGCAACACCCAACCAATAATTGGTTTCCCCAAATAATCTCTCAAGGACTAATAACTTGAAGTTGACAAATATAGTTTTGAAGGTGGTTACATAAGTATTAAGCTAATATTTTTATATGCTAGGCATTTTGAACAGTGGTAAGCTAATATTTTTATATGCTAGGCATTTTGAATAGTAGTAAGCTAATATTGAAGGTCATTTTGATCACAAAAGCAAGTTAATAGGGATGATGGTCTAATCTATTGCAATATTTTTTCTGCATACATACATAGCAAAATTATGAAAATGTTTTAGTAGCTATGTTTAATTTGTACAAAAGTTGAACATGTTTTAGTAGCTATGTTTAATGAGTAGAGACGTCGAATAAAAATGACCTTATAAAGGTTCAAGAATGTTTGGTGAAAAGCTAATTGTTATAAAAGTCACCAGAAATTTTACAATATATAATATTACATTTCCTCTTTATAAAAGATAGATATTAAAAATTTTCAAATAATTATTAAATGTATAATAATTTTCACAAATTTCAGAGTCACCAAATTTTTTATAATATATAATATTACACTTCCTCTTTATAAAAGATAAATATTAAATTTTTTGAAATAATTATTAAATGTATAATAATTATCACAAATTTCATGATTTTTAAGAGTGTTAGAGGTCTTAAGTTCAAGTCCAGGTTCAAATGAACTAGTTGAAATACTTCAGTTAGTGGAGTTGTGTAATAATATGAATGTATAAGTGAAATTTGTTCTTAAGTACATGAAATTGTGCGATAATATTTCTGTGTGGTTTCGTACTTAGATTATGCACTTATGCCTACTCAAAGTTTTGGATTATGCACTTATGCATGCTCATAGTTTTTCAATTTGGTATTGAATAACAACGATGACATATGCATACATGTGTCATACTAATACCCTAAGTTTGGATATCATAGTTTTACAATTTGGTATTGAATAACAATGAGGACATATACACATTTCATAATAATACCCTAAGTTTTGGGAGGTAATTTTTGGCCATGTTTGAGATACAACAAATTCGTCTTCAAAATATGAGATACTTAAATAATATGAAACATGTACGTAAATAATATTCGTTACTAGCTTGCCAAAAAAAATTGGGTTTCATACTTTCTCCCTTATTTTAGGAGAGATCGGAGCGAAAATGTGAGTCGACTAAGAATTTTTTATAAATTAAAACGTTTTCACCTAAAACGTGAAGCAGAAATGCAATAATATGATCATGCGGGTCTTTTGTGGTGCATCTGAAAAAAGAAGGCTTCAATTTCTAGCATGAGATAAATATAAATATATTTCCACAATATTTAAATATGTGTGTGGGTGGTTCATAGAGGAGGGTTATTGAGCATCTTATTCAAGGACAAAGCATGCAGAGGACAGAGCGAGGATGCATGCAACAAGTAAGCTGAATTGGTGGGCGGGTTGCATTAGTGTCTTGTTTTTATCTAAAAATAAGAGGGAAAATATGATGTTTGGATGTTCACCTAGAAAAATGGAGGTATATATGCAATGAATATACATGTACAGAGCATGCATAAGGAGAGGTATTGAGAAACTCTGAATCTGAGTGGAAACGAAGGATTAATAGCGGAGAAGTGGTAGGAAAGGACAAGAATAGAGGCGTGATTTTAGTGCAAACAACATGGCTTTCTGCATGAGGTTTAGGTTTTCTCAGATGATTGCTCTTTATATTATGTTTCTATTCTTTACCTTTTTATTATAGATGAATCACTTTTGGCGGTCAGTAGTGGGGAGGATTACGAGCATCAATGTTGCGGTATGTAACACTTTTATAAATCATGAGGATGACTTCTACTATGGTTGTTTTGTTTTTTATGCATTAAGGTCTGAGGTTGTTTCATTTTGTGAAAGAATTTGTTAGATTTATGAAATAATTTGTTAGATTTAGTGTAGGAATAGCTTACAAGATGAGTGAAATGTTGGTTTAAATGATGACAGTGTTGCATTTCACGGTGCATTTTACATTTTTTTAGTTTACAAAATGAGTGAAAAGTTGGTTTGAATGGTGATCGTGTTGCATGTCATTGTGCATTCTCTGCATATTTGGTGTGGGTGAATTAATGGATACTAAAATCCTCAATATCATGTTTTTCTCATTGTATCACATCAGATCAAGCCTAAATAACATGTTTTTCTCATCATATCACATCAGATCTGGTATTGTTTATGAGTGCTTGAATATCAAGTTTTGAGTGGGGAATTGGCACATATTCATCTAAACTTGGGTTTTTTGTTGAATATGTGAATATTTTATTATTTTAACATCTAAATATTGCACCCAAGAGTGAGGTGTTCTTCCTGGTGGGTTACCTTGAACAATGACCCAAATATTATCGAAAATATCGACTTTCCCTCAACATGCCTGCTTTTTTGGGTCCATGAATGTGGATATGGATTGGGCTTTATGAAACTGATATTGATCCATGTTGGTGGTGTTGGCGCTTTTCCCAGATAAATGATGCTCAGAGGTGTTTCTTTGATCCCCCCTATCGTAATAAGGAGAAGTAGGCAAATTAATCTCATGGTAATCTAGATCATCAAGAATGTATTCCTCATTAGTCTTAGAAGAAAATGACAATGCTGAATAAAGATCAGATGAAGAGAAAACTGTTGGTTTTTTCAAAAAGGTTGATGACTCAAGACATGTTGTAAGAGGAAGATAGTCAAAGTTTTAAGAAGCATTAAACATGGAAAGCCCCTCATTTTCTCTCCCAAATGGATGCAATATTTAGAAACCTCTCCCTTATTTCGAATCTCTGGAAAGGAATTGACTTATTCCTCAAAGATTGTGCCTCGCCTTGTTGGTTAAATATGTATCTTTCTCTATTTCTATGAACATATCCATGAAGTATCATTAGGAGTAGTGTTGGAACATCTCCAACTGATGTAACCACTTTGAAAGTCTTTAGGCTTTCAATTATAATCTTGTTGTTTCAAACTCTTCACATGGAAGGTAACTCCGAGAGAGTTCGAACTTACAAATTATTATTTGGTGAAATCAACCTCGGCATATACCAAATATATGATAATTTCAATGCACGTTTCATGTTGATTTAGTCTTTGAAGAGAGCACTTCTCTCCTTTGTAAAATAAAAAATTAGTCATGTTAACAATATTCCTAAGTCAACATTGAGACTCAATTCCTTAACTTTTGATTTTATCACGTATTCATTGTGTGTAGGAACCAAGGTTAACAAGATTTCAATCTCATGATATGATTAAAATATAAACTTCATAGATCACTTCAAGAAAACTATCAACAATGAAATACTCTATAAGTACTTTCCTTAAGAGACAAAGATCCACTTACAGTAAAGGATAGTGTTGGGCTAAATATATGCACTATTAATTCCCACATTTAATTATCAACTGGGGCTCATAAGCTTCAAGGTGCAGGCATAGGAAACGCAGGATTAAAGCCTAGTCTTGCCTAATCTAAAGTCAAAAAAACAATATTCAAACCCACACTGCGACAAATTAACACTAAGGATTCATCACTAGGGCGTAGGAATACTTAGTGCTATAAAGGCTTAGATCACAGTCTTTCATGCACTTAAGGTGATGTTTGTGTGATTAATTGTGGGTAGCTTACGTAAGTTTCTTGTCCTTCAATGGATTCCAGTAGTGGTTAGATAAGCTACAAGAAAACTAAATCAAAGCAAACTAGATTAAAAGATTATGAAGACAATCTGAAAATGACTTGTAAATGAATGAAACTAAAACTCCAAGACAATTCTTCAAATGGATACAACACCAATAATGAAATCTACCTAACGGAATAATGGATCTATCGAATGAATGAAAATATGTAACAATGATCTATATGAAGAGGAATAGATGGAAGGAAATGAACTATGTGTTCAATGGATGCCAACATACTATGCATATCAGTGCATTCAACAATATTTAAGAATCACATGATTACATCAGGCTTCAAGGTGTGTATGTTATACGTTTGTGATAATAAGACAAATAAATGTCATCAGTGATCACTAAAGAATTATATTATCCAGAACCTGAACCCAAAGTTTGAATCTTGAACATGCTAGACTTATTAATCCATGCACCAAAATTAATATAGAAATCACAGTAAATATATCAGTCCTATGAGATGTTGTACTGTTATGTTTTAAGAACGCAGATTCAATAAAAAGAAATGATACACACCATGTGTTCCAAATCTCATGAGCAGGGATCAAATCCAATGTTCAAAAGTGACTTTATAAATGTTACTAAGAGCATATTT
>SNQJ01S0171799.1:677-17194 GCA_010110895.2 Picea sitchensis
GGGGGGGGGGGATATTGAAACTTTATGCCATCATTTCACACGAACTGATTACCGTCACTTGTTTTTATCCATTATCTCATCTTTTCACCATCATTTATATGCCCTCATCTACAAAACTTACTCTGTTCAGGTGCGGTTACTTGGCTCTATGACTGTGCATTTTACTGAGCTGAATAACTATGGGAGGTCCTGTTATATGATACGAACCCGCCACTACAACCCTGCTAGAATTGTATCCAGAAGTCTACCAAATCTTTCAGCAGGAAGGATGGCTGGGTTATTTTTAGAGGCTCCAGGGATTTGATCAACAACAGGTTCTTCAATTTACTCGGAATCTTCAAGAAGACCATTCTATTGTTCAAGGGGTTCGGATTCCAATCACAGAGGATGATATATCACAGGTTTTGGGTCTTCCCGTCACTGACATTCATTGGTTCAACCGTAAACACATTATTCTTAATGCCCAATAGGATTTTCTCTTGCCAGGAGAACAAGTTGAGCCTAAAGCCTGGGGTGTTCGACTTAGCTCATTGTCGCCTCCTTGGCTGAACGTTGCAGATTTTGTCAAGCACTACCTTACCTGTGAAGGTCGATACTAGGTAGTTTACCAATATGACTTTGTCTTGTTATCTCATTTACGACATGCTAGACTGGTGAATATTCCTTACTATCTACTCGAATGTCTTAGAAATATGTTGCATTATTGTAGACAGGTTAAAAATCTCATCCTTTCCCTCACCCATCACCCTCTCATTCAATTACTCATCCAAAAGGGTTTTTCCCAACAAAACCCTCTCCTAAACAATCCACCCATAAACCCTCAAGAAGCTACTAAACATCCTGAAAACCCTCATGAAGAGCAACCACAAAACCTTCCTGACCCTCCGGAAATACCTATTAATCTGCCTACAGATCCAATTGATCCAATTAACCCTCCTTCCATACCAAGTCCACCCCACAATTTACCAAAATCATCTACTCCTACTATTCATATCCCTAGCAATGATTCTCAAGCAGATAAACCTGATAACCCTTCTTGCTCCATCACTGAGGAAAAAACCACTCGCAAAAGAAAGAAGCAAACTACTACTTTTCCTTCCTTTTTACCTAGAAGATGAACGAGTGCTTCAACCAAAGCAGAAACTACTGCCACTACCCTAAACCCCCAACTCATTTTGCTAGAAGCCCATACACCTCCACCCTCCCAAATCCCGAAATTTTTACCTGTTCCACCCACGGGCACTGAAACACAAGAACCAGAGGCCCAGGGTGTTGCGACATCATTTTATTTACATCAAGTAGTTGTCACACAAGAACTAGCTACTCATTCAATAGCTATCACACAAGAACCATCTACTCATTCAGTAGTTGTTACACAAGAACCAGCTATAGTTGTTACACAAGAACCAGCTACAGCTGAAACACAAGAACCAACTGCTGATTTTGTTCCTGAAATACAAGAATCAGATGCCCACGGTGCTGCAACACTATTTTCTTTACATCAAGTAGTTGAAACACAAGAATCAGTTGTTGATTTTGTAGTTGCTCCACAAGAACCAGCTAATGAGGTTGTGACTGTTACACAAAAACTAGTCACCCCTCTTGATACACCTATGATAGATCAACAACCAAAACCAACAATGGATTCTCTCTTACAAGAGAATGAGTTTCTAAGATCAGAACTAGAATCTTACAAGCAAGATCTGGTAATGGCAAAGGAAGCCTATGACAGGGAACTCAATTTGTATACCTTAGCTCGTGCAGCGGCCATGGCAGAAAAAAACACAAAAGATGATCAGTATAGAGAGTATATGTGCAGCCAATGTGGGGATATTTATGATCAAGCAGGCTACAAAGTGGTTCAAATCCCAATGCCTAGAGCGTCCCCTGCACCTACGAATTTTGCAGTTAAAAAAGAGGAATGCCCTACTGTTACACAAGAACCAGTAGGACCTTCAAAAATTCCAAAAAGCAAAGCTAATCCACAGGAACCCTAGCCTACAACAACTGTTAAATCTGAAGCTCCTGTTTTTATTAGTAAATCTACTCAAACTCTGCCTATTGATGAATCTACCCCTCCTGGAAATATCAGTACCCCTACTTTTGTGGAACAAGCCACTCAGACTCTACCTCAGCCTACTACTTGCAATGCTGGAACACAAACTCAACCATGGAATGAGTAGGTAGTAATGAAAAAATGGAAAAAGGAGTCTGCTATTACACAGGACAAAAGCTTACAGGAGCACAAACTACTTTGGTTGAACCACATATATTCAAACTAGGAAGCTTTGGAGCAAACATGCCAAGAATCTCGTGCCCATAAGAAGAAAAATGAGGAGTTAAAAGGAAAATTGCTCTTGATCTTCGATTTGGTACAAAAATTGTTGGTTGCTAGGAAACCATCCCCAAATTACTCTCTTTTCCTTACAGAATGACTTGCATTCTTTCAGATGTAAGAAATCAAATATGGAAGGCCCTATGTCGTGTTCAAATCAGAAGATTTTGTTCAAACTTTTGTAGAATCCTCTACTACTGATCAACATCTACTATGTGAGTTATATCTTCATAATGAAGCCATTCCTAAGAACATACAGCTTAATCTTAATCCTCTTGTTGGTGATATCCAGATTCGGGAACTCACCTCCTTCCTTGCCAACCGGATTACGTGGCAAAATGCTTTTCTAGCTGCCAGGCATAATGAAGATAACCGCCTCCTCTGGATATGGCCAGAACCATAGAACACTGCCACTTTTATTGCAGAATATTATCAATTTTTGAAGAAACCAGGGATGATTCAACATATGCGGCAACTACAGGCAACAGTACTTCAGGATTGTCAACAGTTTATTAAAACCAAAGAAACTACTACCCTAAAAGAAAATAACATTTTTTGACAACAATCTTCTGAGAAAAGGTAGGAGCACAATCCCTTTAGTCCTACTAATATTGAGACAACAATCTTCTGGGTACCCAGTTACATCAAATGTGTCCAGCAATGCGCTAAAAATTGGATAGGTTATCAGTTCCATTTTCCCATTCTGTGATGCTAGCAGAGAAGTATCAGGCTCATCATAGGTTTCCCAAGAAGGTTGAAGTGGCAGCCTGGCAAAGGCTACAATATGTTCAAGGATTCAGAGCCCCAATAGATAGTACTTTCTACAGCTACTGCTTAAGTAATTTGCATGCCCAGAGTCAGTATCCAGATTCTGATTCAGATTGAAGTTGCCTGAGGACATGCAACCTTTTTAGTTGGGGGGGATGTTAGGACCCTATAATGTACCTTTTGGCTCATACTTTTTTCTATCATTACATCATTTTCTCGCTCATATTTAAGCCTACATTATCGCCTTAATCTATTTTTCCAAAGGTATATAACGTTTCTTCTCTTTGCTATATGTTTAATTTATTTTACATGTAATTTTACATTACTTTCATACTTAACCATTAATCAGAAATATATAGTTGCTAAAACAGTTTGAAGATTGCAGTTAATATATCGTTGCTGCTTGAAGACCACATTGTTGAAATAGTTAAACAATATGCAAATCCTGTTGCTGAAATAGTCTATGATTTGCGATGTTGAAACATTATTTCACATACAGCAGTAATAAGAAAAGATAATTAAAGGAGCCGTTACACTGGTCACAACAGCTGTACCTCAAAGCTAACACCATTACAACCACTGTAACAACATTTTTCTACGGAAGATCAGAATATCCTATTCTAGCATAGAAGATTAGATCAAACTAAGAATAGGATTTGTATGTACACATGTAATCTTATCCTTAATTGTATTAAGAGGATTATCCTCTTTAAATAGAGGAGAAATCAGCATTAGAGGGGGATTACAGAAGGCTTAGCTAGAAGGGAATTACAGAGAAAGAGCGTGTTCACTTTTGATATTGTAACTTGTTACATTGGACAGATGAATAAAAGATCCTTTTGAGCATTTATTCTTAGTTCCCATTTCATTTTTGGGGAATCTTGTGAGAAGGAGAGGGCCCACCTTCCTCACAAGATTCACCCATTAGTTTATGTAATGTGTTAATTATTATTTTTATTCGTGCCTTGTTAAAACTCTATTTTGCTGAAACTCTGTTTCAACTGATTGTTGCATCGTTTTCATAGAATTCATTCCTAGGTAATTGTTGATCATTTTGATTGGTAATTCTGTTTGCAGAATGTGTTTATGAAAGTGTGATAGTCAGAGACAGGTGATGAAGATTCCTACTTTGGGGAATAGGGTCATGTTCTCTGTTACATAATAGTTAGTCTTCTCTTTTGCAGTTTGCTGAAAGGTTCCTTTTTCCTAGGTTGTTGTTTCTTAATATAATCTAGGATTCTTCTGATAATTATTTTCCTTTGAATCTTGAATTCTACAATAGAAATATTTCTTTTACTGTAATTCAAAGTAGAAGTTCAGTCTATTCAAGCAAGGTGTGATTAGTATAACTTTTACTACAACTTTGGATTTCTTTTGAGATTGAGCATACACAGTGTGTGATTGCCTTTGAAATAAACAGACTTCCCTGGGTTGACAATTTATGTAACACTTGATTGTTTTAATTAATAAACAATAATAGTGACCAACACTAATTTGAGAATCGAGCATGATTTTGAAATCAAGTAAAGAGAATGCGAAAAAAGTGAAAAGGGGGTCGGTTTGACAATAGAACCTCATTTGGGAATCAAAGGGGAAACGTTAGAATTAGAAAAGGAAGGAAAGAAAACTGAAAGATTTCAAACAAAATAAACTTCAATCAAAGGAAAAGGAGATTGAATTAAAGGAAAAAAAGAAAAAGTTGAGAAAAAACGACCGATTAGAGAAAAATTGAAGAATTAAACCATTTCAGTAAGGATTGAAAGAAATCAGGCTATAAGGAAATGATGGAATAAGATCAATATGAATCCTAAAAAGGAGAAAATGGAAAGGGGGGCCCAAGTTTTTTTCAAAATTTCGGGGGTTGTTTAGGCTTCAACATGTTGTAATGTGATATGATTTTGAATTCAACCTCTCAATGTCACAATGCGACTTAATTTTGAATTCAACCTCTTAATATCATAATGTGATGTAATTTTGAATTCAACCTATTAACCAAAGTCAAGCATGTTCAACTATAGTCAACCATGTTCAAGCATATCCAACATGCTCAACCACGATCAACCATAGTCATGCATGGTCAACCATGGTCAAATCAACATAAACCAACCAATATTAACATCACAATGAAACATTACCATTCAAAAACATCACAATCCAACATAATCCTTGAGGAACATTGCATTATGACATAACCCTCGGTGAATGTATAAATGCAACATAATCATTGAGGAACATAACACTTAGACATAATTCAACCATTTCCAACCATGGTCAATCATAGTCAACACATTATAAACCATCATCAACCATGGTCAACCATCGTCATCCATAGTCAAACATGCTAAATCATAGTCAAACATGGTCACATATGATCAACCATGGTCAGAGATGGGAAACCATAATCAACCAAAACAATAGTAAAAAATGGTGAACTGTAGTCAAATATAGTCAACCATGGTTAAATGTCATAGATATTTTAATATTATGAATAGTGAAAGTTTAAATTCATAAATCTACTAATCCTCCCCTAGCATGTTGTCAACTAGTACAACCATATAATTAAAGGTGGTTGATATATGCTCATTGATATCATTTTCCACCTTTTTTAACTAATGGCATCGATCAACATATATCAACCACCTTTAATTATGTGGTGGTGCTAGTTATAACATGTGTAAGGAAAATGGTGAAGGATAGGCTTTAACCTCATCATCATCCATTTGTCTACTAGCTCCTTGTCTCAGTTCATCATTATATCTGCTATTGTGAATTTGTTTATAGTAATTATAACATTACTTTGATTGAATCCTCAAATGCATGTAAAGTGCAGGAAGAAATATGTTTGTTTGTATTGGCATCAATGACGACTATTTTTTTTTCTTCAAACTACCTTATATCAAGTCTCTTGGAGCCTTATGATGAACATAACTCATGTTTATTGAAATTTATTTCCCAATATGCTATTCCATACCAATAGAGTATGCTTTAAAAAAGTGTAATAAAAAATTGTTGTGGTCTTATGTTTAGAGATTTAGGGGTTTTGAACACAGGATTTATTCAAGGTGTATTTGAGCTTCAATTTCTCTAAATTTAAAAAATATTTCTTGAATATATTACCTTTTGGGAGCTATTTCAGATCATATATCCATTTCCTATTCTAGTTCTAGATAAAAGAAAATAGGTACTTCTACCCTAACTTGGGCTCTAGATAAAAACAAATAGGTAATTCTACCCTAACATGGGTTCTAGATAAAAACAAATAGGTACTTCTACCCTAACATGGGTCCATTTTGATTCTAGTTGTGGCTAAAGTTATTTGATAAGATGGGTAGAATCTATTCCAACTAGGGTTTGTGATCCAAATTGGATCATTATATTATTTTTCATCTATCTCAATGCTTTTAGAGTGGAAAACAAATTGGAGGAATCAACTTGCAGGGTCATTTTAATGGCAAGTCCCAGTTTCGAAAATTAGGGTTTGAAACCTTTCAAAACCATCTTAAGGCATCAAATGACATTTTTTTGGGTAAAAACTTCCCTAGATCTATCTAGGACCCCTTGCAACTATTATACACATAGACACCTTTCCAACAGTGCACAAATCACGTTAATCATAGCTTGTATGCAAACGTTATGCCTCCCTCAAGTTGACCTACAGTGTGGACCACCATGGTATGAGTAGATGGCATGCATGTTGGGTTGTTATATTATTTGTAGTGAAATTATAGTCGATGTGGATTGACTGACAGTCGAAGTCAAGGTGGATTGACAATTGATCGAGGGTCGAGGTATATCAAAAACAAGTCGAAGGTCGAGGTTAGTCTACTGGGTAAAGTCGAAGTCGAAGGTCGAGGAGGTTCGACAGAGTAAGGGAATCGACATCAAGTCAAAGAGGTCAAAAGAAAAGAAGTTGAAAAATGGGCATGTGCTGACCAACTGAATATTGAATGAAGGCCGACTAGTATTCAATTGGTAATTCGACTTGGACTCGACTGTAAAAGAATCCCAAGATTAACGGGATTTGTAGCCAATGATGTGCATCGATCTGTAACTATTTTTGGGTGCCATGTATTTATGGTTTTTCCTTTTGTAAATCCTATAAATAGGTGTTTTGTAAGGTTGTAAAGGCCAATCAATGAAGCATAAGATAGACAATATTTAGAGAAATATTTAGATGTAGGTTGTTGGTCATGCAGATGTAAGTCAGATTGGCTACAAGGTTGTTTTTGCATAGGAAAGAGGGTATGATGTCGATTGTGTCTTATGTGTGGACCAAGGTTAGACATGTAACCTTTTATTCAGATTGAATAAGACAACAATATATTAGAACACTCAGGGAATGTTGGTTTTCCAAGGTAAAATCTCTATGTACTGTGTGGTTGTTTTATTATTTACATTCTTGATTAAATTATTCTTCTCTTTTGTTAGCTTTAGCATGGAAGTGTGTCTCATTTCTTGACAAGTGGTATTAGAGCTATGTTAAGGGTTGGCGTGTGTATTAGATATTGATTTACCAATCTTGAATTTGAGAACTAAACCCTAGGTATAGTAAGAGTTGTAAGTCATAAATTGCGTTAAAGATCATGGTCAAGAATGGCGAGCAGTTCTAGAATAGAGATAGAAAATTTCAATGGCTAAAATTTTGAGCTTTGGAAGCTTAAAATGGAAGATCTCCTTGTAGACAGAGAACAATGGATAGTGGTATGTCCAGGTACCCATCCGACATGCATGTAAACGGAATAATGGGAGAAACTTGAAAGAAGAGAAAGAAGTATGATTCATCTTTGTCTTGCAGATTCA
Organism: Picea sitchensis; assembly: GCA_010110895.2. NCBI lineage: Eukaryota > Viridiplantae > Streptophyta > Pinopsida > Pinales > Pinaceae > Picea > Picea sitchensis. The sequence continues at coordinate 8,581 of SNQJ01S0171799.1, forward strand.
GTACTGTTGAATGTCTCAGGTGAATATTCAATGAAGAAAATGTGGGACAAGCTAGGAATCTTATACCATCTGAAATATCTAGTAAATAAGTTGTTTCTCAAAAATAAATTTTATATTTTGAGAATGAGTGATGGAAGTTCGGTCACTGAGCATTTAAATGTTTTTAATACCATTTTAAGCCAGTTATCATCTGTGGATATTAAAATCACTAAGGAGGATAATTTTATAATCATATTATGTTCTTTTCCAGGATCCTGGGATATCTTATTCGTGGCTATAGGGAGTAATACAACCACAATAGTGATATAATATGTGGTTGTTTCTCTAATGTCAGAAGAAATGAGAAGAAATAACATGGAAGGATCGACCAAAGATGCTATAGTGGTGAGAGGTCGATCGGTTGAAAGAGATAAAGGAAAATTCTCTGGTAGAAATTCTAAGTCGAAGGGTAGATCTAAATCCTCATTTCAGGCGACAAAAAGATGTTGGAAATGCGTTAAATCTAGGAATTACAAAAAGGACTATAAGTTGAGGGCGATGGAAGTCAGTACAAGATTTGACTAGAAGAATTCGATTGACAGATAGAAAACCCTAGATAAGGGAGTTGATATGTACCCGACGTCAACCAATACACAATCGGATCAAGGTGTTTGGTTGATTGACCCAGGAGTATCCTATCATATGACACCACATAGAGAATGGTTCTGTGAGTATGAATGATATGATGGTGGTGTTGTGTTCTTGGGGGGATGAATTGACAACCAAAATTGTTGGACGAGGAAGAGTTCGAATGATGCTGTAGGATGGGAGGAAAATAAACCTTACAAGTGTGATACACATTCTAGGTTTGGAAAGAAACCTGATATTTTTTAACAATATGAGTGATGTTGGAGTGCACACTTTGTTTCAAAAGGATTTGTGCAATATGGTCAGAGGTGAGATGGTATTAATGAAAGGAGTTCATATTGGAACCCTATACAATATTTTAGGGAATGCCGACTCAACTATATGTAACAACATCATTTCTCCTAAAGTTGACTCGACTTCAACTCAACTCAAATTGACTCGGGCTGAGTCAATACAAATCAACTTGACAATTCATGATAAATTTGACCTGACCATGCTATGGTAGGAGAGGATGGGACTCATTTGAGAAAAATAACTTTGAGCTATGCACAACAAAGGTATGGTCGAAGGTTTTCCTGAATGTGGTTTAGAAGTCGACTTTTTTGAACATTGCATATATGGAAAACAAAGTTAGGTAAGGTTCCCATATGGAGTGACAAGGGAAACTAGGATTCTAGAATTGGTGCATAGTGATGTGTTTGGCCCAGTTACAGTGCCTTCACTCGGTGGATCCATGTATTATTTCTCCTTCATAAATTATTTTTATAGGAAGACATGGATATATTTCCTGAGGAAGAAATCATAGGTTTTCGAGAAATTTAAAGAGTTTAAATATCTTGTAGAAAACCAAACAGATAAGAAGATTAAGGTGTTGAGAAATGACAACGGTGGTGAATTCTGTGGAAAATAATTTGATCAGTTCTACAAGTAATGTGGAATATCACACCAAACTACCACACCATATACCCCACAACAAAATAGAATTTCTTAGAGAATGAACACAAAGTTGATGGACAAGGCAAGGAGAATGGTCAATGGTGTTGGGCCTACACAAGAATTCTCGGTGGAGGCAGTTGACACTGCAAGGTGTCTGGTGAATATGTCTCCTTTGTCAGTGCTAGTCAACATGACCCAACATGAGGTATGTTCAGGTAAGAATCCTTTAGTTTCACATCTCAAAGTATTTGTTTGTGATGCATTTGTGCATGTTCCCAAGGAAAATAGGGACAAGCTAGACAAGAAGGAAGTCAAATGTATTTTCATTGGATACAAAGAAGGAATGAAAGGATATAAGATTTGGGATCTTTCATCAAGGAAAACAATGTACAGTGGAGATGTGGTCTTCAGAGAACTCAGAGGTAAGTATGAGCATGAGAAAATTGTTCAAACCAAGGATAATCCTGAGAGGGTGTGGTTTGAACTAAGGAATGAAGAAGATGATTCAGATGAGTCGACTAAATCAGAGGAAGAGGTGGAGCAATAAACTCAAGTGGTAAGGATGACATAAAGAGTAAGAAAACCAGTCAAAAGGTATAGTCCACCCGACTTTCGTTCCACATTTGTGTTAAATTCCATTGACAATGAGCCCAAGTCGATCAGTGATGCAATCAACTCGGCAGAGGGTAAACTATGGAAGGACGCCATGGTCAAAGATATGGAATCCTTTCATAGGAATGAGACATGGGACCTAGTCAAGTTGCCTAGTGGAAGAAATCTCATCAGTATAAAATGGGTGTTCAAGAAGAAGATGAATTTCGCAGGACAAGTCGAGAAGTTCAATGTTGGACTGGTAGCGAAAGGATATTCCCAAGTCAAGGGAGTCGACTTCAGTGATATTTTTTCCCCTATTGCAAAATTAACTTCCATTAGAGTACTAATGTCTCTAGCTACAACATTTGATATGGAAATAGAACAGATGGATTTGAAGACAATGTTCCCACATGGGGACTTGGAAGAAGAAATTTACATGAAACAACCTGAAGGATTTGTAGTAAAGGGAAAGAAATATTTGGTGTGCAAACTGAAAAGATCATGTTATGGTCTAAAGAAATCACCAAGGATGTGGTACCATAAGTTTGACACATACATCCTTAGTTTGGGATTTGTGAGAAGCAAAGTTGATCACTGCATATATTCCAATGAAGAAGGAGATAATTTCATATATGTAGATTTGTATGTCGATGACATGTTTCTAATTGGAAACAACATGGATGCAATAAAGGAGTTGAAGAAGAAACTATCCTCCAAATTCAACATGACAGATCTCAGTGCAGCTAACTTCATTATGGGAATGGAGATTAAGAGAGATTGAGCTGCTAGAAACCTCTTGTTGAATCAGACGAAGTATATTGAAATTTTTTTGAAACGTTTCAACATGCAGGATTGCAAACCGGTGAAGGTGCCAATTCATGTGGGAGAAAGGATAACTGTTAAACAATGTCCAAAGACACAGAAATAAACATAGGACATGGCATGTTTTCTCTATGCAAGTGTTGTTGGTAGTCTAATGTATTCGATGGTCTACACTCGACCAGACATTTCCCATGCAGTGGGAGTGTTGAGAAGGTACATGTTGACACCGGGGAAGGATAATTGGACAACTGTCAAGAGAGTATTCAAGTATTTGTGTGGCACGAAGGACTATGCTATATTCTACCACGAAAGAACTGGAGGTGACAGTGGTAAATTAAATGTACATGGCTTTACTAAGGCTTATTGGGCTGGAGATCTAGATCGACAAAGGTCGACCAATAAATATTTCTTCAAGATGTTCAGTGGAGAAATACGCTGGATGAGTAAGCGACAGGTGGTTGTATCCTTGTCAATAATAGAAGTTGAATACATGGTAGCCACTCATGGAAGAAAATAATTAGTATGGATGCAAAGGTTGTGTTCATGAATCAAGTTTGAATCGAGAGTTATGAATATAAGTTGTGACAGTCAAAGCGCAATATTTATGGAAAATATCCATGCTTATCATTTGGTGATGAAGCACATCAATGTACAATACCATTTCGTGAGAGACATGGTGGAAAGTAACAAGGTGATACTAGAGAAAGTAGAAACATTGGAAAACATAGCAGACTCTTTGACCAAGTATGTGAGTGATGTGAAGTTCTCTTGGTACAGAGAGGCAATGGGAATTGTTTCCCTAGGTTTGTGAACAAAATTTCAGGAATCTCCTGGTTTCAACAAATAAGACAACAAGTGGGAGAATGTTGGGTTGTTATATTATTTGTAATGAAATTCTAGTCGATGTGGATCGACTAATGGTCGAAGCTGAGGTGGATCGACAATAGGTTGAGGGTCGAGGTAGATCGACAACAAATCGAAGGTCATGGTAGATCAACAACAATTTGAAGTTCGAGGTTAGTCGACCAGGTAAAGTTGAATTTGAAGGTCGAGGTGGTTCGATATGGTAAAGGCATCGACAACAAGTCTAAGAGGTCAACCAACAAGAGGTTGAAAGGATGGCATGTGGTGACCAACTGAATACCAAATGAAGGTCAACTGGTAATACGACTTGGAGTTGAATGTAACAAAATCCCAAGATTTGCGGGATTTGTAAGCAATGATCTGCATGGATTAGTAACCATTTGGGAACCATGTCTTTAGGGGTTTTCCTATTGTAAATCCTATAAAGAGGCATGTTGTAATGTCGTAAATGCTAATCAATGAATTGTAACATAGCCAATCTTTAGAGAAATCTTTATATGTAGGTTGTTGGTCATGCAGATGTAAGTTAGATTGGCTACAGGGTTGTTCTTGCACATGCAAGAGGGTATTATATCGATTTTTGTCTTAGGTGTGGACCAAGTTTAGACATGTAACCATTTATTTAGAATGAATAATACAACAAGAGAGAAGAACACTCAAGGAATGTTGGTTTCCCCGGTTTGGGTTTCCAAGGTAAAATCTCTGTGTAATGTGTGATTTCTTTGTCATTTGCGTTCTCGATTAAATTCTTCTTCTCTTCTACTAGGTTTAGCATGGATGTGTGTCTCATTTCCTAACAATTCCAACACCAATTACTCATGCATATGGAGCTAGCCATGTACGAAGTTTCAAGAATATTCTGGAAGTTCCAAAACCTTATCACAATTGAGGGTTGAGGAAGTTAAAACCCTACCCTTAGATGGATATCAAGTGATGTTAAATATTGGTTCGCTAGGAGGAGAAGGGGTTCCATTATTTAGCATTATATTTGTTCCATAGTTGAGCAGAGCACCTAGGAGTGATATTATTGAGAGCATAACACATAAGGAGAGATTTTGTAGCAGCCAAAAATGCCACAATGTGAAATGAAACTCCATGAAGAGTTCCTCTCTCTTTGTACTTGCATTTGAAGAAAAGAGAGCAAACTAGCCTTACCTTATAGTTGGGTTTTTTCTTGTATTGGATTTCCCAAGTTATATCTTGTGTTTATTTGTGGATGGTGTGTGAGTATTTATTTATGTTCTCTATTTTTTACATTTCAACTATTCCATACATTTTAAGTAGAAAATCAATAATTAAAGAATATGATATCTAATGGAAATTAACCTTCACAGTAAAGATTTAATTATTTTATTAGATCTGTTGTGATGAATTGTCCATTAGAATGTCCATGGAAGTTTACATATTAGTTCACATTATTTGGAATGTTTGTTACACTATGATGTTGCATTTTTTAAGTGCTAGTTCTCGACCCCTATTTTTAATTATTAAGTTGATTTCAATTAATGAAGTAGAAGTTGAGCAGAATGATATTGCCTTATTTTTCTCAAGACGATGATCACATCACCTGGGGATAGGGTATTTTCTATGGGAAATTGTTTTCTAATTGCCTTTGTTTTGGCCATTTTTAAAAAAAATATGATTAAATTGGTAATATTCACCAAAAATGTACAAGTTTTGATAGTAAATTATAAGTTTTTATTGGATAGTCACCTACATATCTATATGTATGATTTTTCAAACTGAAATAGTCGCCTAGAATACTATACATAGGTATAATATTTGAATCCTTAAAAAATCCCTTGTTTGGGGAAATAGCCACTATTGCTCATCTCAAACATTATAACATGGATTTAGGTTAAAATGTATACATTTCTATGACATCTAATTATAAAGTAAAACAATATAATACAATAGGCTTATAATATTTTCTCCAATAAAATATAATGTGTGTAGGGAAAAGGAATGATCATTCTTTAAACAACAATGTAGAAAAAAAAAATGATTCTAGAGATATGAAGGTAAAGAAGGAAATAAACATTCCAATTGTTTCCATGGAAACTAAGGAAAAATAGAGCGATGTTGTGTATCTTCTCTACAAGTCAATCTCATCAAAGTTAGGATAGTTGAAATCATCCAATTTCAAGAAACCAATCCATTTATATCATTCCTCCTTCCTGGGATGGAAGAAAGGTGGTTGCAAGGTAATAGAAAATACATGTTATTATGTACGTGTAGTAGAGCTCCATTGTTAGAAGCTTCATTATTCTTTTACATAGGTAAATGATGCAGATGTCTTTTTTCCAATTTCTAGAAAAACTTGTTGATATTCCGCATATGATACAATCAAACCCATAGTAGACATCTCACCACTTCTCTTTTTCCTGATGAATAATTCACATATCAAAGATAGTGCCCCACTTGGTTTAGTTTAAGAGTTGAAGTAATACTATGGCCAAATGGGTTGGTATTACCTAAAAATGCTTTGGGGAGATGGGCTTGTGATGCAGATATGTAGAAATGTGCTTATGGTTATGTTTGTTTATGCCTATTGTTTCCATATAGGGTTATAGATTTATGAATTGTGTATCTAATTTCATAATTTACACCAAAATGCAACCCATTCTTAGTTACTACTTTTCTCTGTTGATTATGCTATTTAGTTTAGCGTTGAGTGAAAAACAGAATCCCCATCTCTTCTAAAATTGGAGATCTTATGCAATCTAAAGAGGCCAATTTGTGAATAATTGTTCATCCCACAACATATATAGCTTTCTTGCAACTTAGGTATAGTGCACAAATCAAAATCCTCACACAAAAATCTTATTTTAGTTGAAGTTGGGTGAATTTTTAATGGCCATGTTTCAAATTGCAACTAAATTATAGTGTTTGTAAGAAAGATTTCATGATCTATTACTACTTGAAGAGAATTTTACAAATCAGATCTTGTAATAAATTCCTCTTACATTCATAGACTATGTTTTACAAACAAATTGATGGTGCCAATAGATTGAAAACCACCAAAAGTAATCATATATAATTTGATGTCAAGAGAAATGTGTACCAAAATAAACCATTTCTCACTACTACATATGGGCGGATTATTGTTATAACCCTAAATTGCACCACATATGCTTACCTGGCATCAGGCCAACTCATATCCCTTCTTTGCCAAGGCCATGCTGAACAGACTCTTGAAAAGCCTCTTAAAACAGGTAACCCATGCCCTAACCCATTACTGGGCACGTTGGAACGCTGGCAGGTCTTATACTGCACGCATTGGAATGCTGGCTGGCCCACTACAGCCCGCATTTACCTAACAAAGCACAAAAACAGGAAAGTTGCCGACGAGACGAAAAGATTTGGGTCAGTTAACTGGAACTCCCAGCCATGCATGGCCAAGAGTTCGTCCAAAACCCTAGCTCCTTCTAGCCTATAAAAGAAGGGGTAGGGGTACTATTTGGAGGAGGAAAATCATAGCAAAGAAACTCTGCCCAATTGCCAAATCTGTTTTGTCCCAACCCTTTAGCCTTTCCTCAAGCTTTAGGAGAATTCAAGAAAAGCAATTGGAGGACAAAGAAGAGGAGGAGCCCAGGATCAGGATCAAGGAGCGGTGGTCGATCTCTATTATTATTGTAAGTTGATTCATCTTGAGATTAATAAAGAATACTTTTCCCATCCCAATGCACGAGTCTTATATGTTTTATTTGATTTATGCTTAATATCTAACCCTCTAGTAGAACAATAGCATGCATGCGTAGTGTTTTGTCTTGATTGTAGGATCATCTTTGGAAGGAGTAGCAAAAGAAAGGGGATAAAGCGCAACGGAGGATCTACACCAAACGTCGATAAAAAGGTTAGTAGGTTCTTTCCATGTTTGCATGTGAAAAAGGGTTTTAGGTTTGGGGTAGAAGGTTAAAAGTAATTTCTTAGGGGTCATGATCTGCATGCAAGTTTAAGCCCTAGATTGTTAGTCTGTAGGGTATAATTTCCCCACAACAGAATTGGTGACTCCACTGGGGATTTTACTCTTAGGGTTTCCGGATTTCATTGAGGTTTTTGGGTAGTTCAAGGAATTATATTTTCTGCTTCTTTGTTTATCTGTTTTCTGTTAGGTCAGAGCTAGCAGGGAACTTGGTTCTTAATACTAGCTTTTCCTTGATTGTGCTTGACATTTATTATCGGGACACACAGAGGTACACGCGGTCTGCAGAAGGCCTGCATGCATGTAACCCACGCCCTAACCTTCTGTAGCCCACGTTTGAACGCTTGCTGTAGAGGTTTCAGTAGCGTGTAGGACTCAGAAAGCTTGAGAGGTAGTATCCTCTTCCCTGTCACAAGTTTACCTTCTCAGGGGGATTTCTGGATCCTGTCTGGGTCTTGCTGGTTTACTGTCTTGTTTTCAGTCTGCTTTATTGTGTTTGTATATTTTGCATTCATTTTCCTTTTCTGTTAAAGTAGAAGCATCCAAGCCTTTTAGAGACCTGGTTGTCAATACCAGAGGCCTTTTTCAGGTCTGGGCTGCCTGTGTTTTGTTTGTCTTAGCTTTTATACAGACCCGCGGCCTGTCCAAGTTTAGCCCACGGGTACCTGCACGCTATTATAGCTCAGCACGCGTTTGCACACGTGCTGTTTCAGTGACAGTCGCGAGCTTGATTGGTTGTTTTTTAGCCTGGGTGGGGAAGTCATCCCTTCCTGTGGTGAGAAGTGTTCCTCTCAGGGGTTTGAGTCTAGGGCTACACAGTCAGTAGGTTAGGGCCTCTTATCCTTA
>SNQJ01S0171802.1:0-13729 GCA_010110895.2 Picea sitchensis
GATAGAATGAACCTTCATTCAATCCATTATATATAAATATATATTCTTCAACAAATTCAACTACACTCTCTTCTCACCATTCCTTCTTGTTTATATAGTCTTCCAACTGGTGTGAATTTGAATCATTGTGTCTTTTGATATTTGAACCATTGTACCTTTTCATTTAAATGATAATATTAATATTTAAATAATATCATTTTTCCTTTTATCCTTTGTTCATAATGCTCATGAATTAACTCTCTTTTAATCATGACTGTGTGTCGGTTCTTTTGTCTTCATGAGTTGATCACAGACCTAGATCGACTCATTATATCATACTCATGCTTCTGTTGTGTTCTCATTTCACCAACAGATCATATTTGATTTTTTATTAATTCTCTATATTGTACTAGTGTTAACTCTCTGTCGAATTAAATCTGTATGAGGCGCTTCCTTCAAACCATTTACATATGACCATATGCGCAAAACCACCGGCTCATTGATTTAAGCATTGCCTCTTCTTTTTACCATTATTTCTCTATTCCATACGACTGCAGGTGGTGACCAGGCACTAATCCAAGCGAGTGCTTGATCACTTGTCAAGATCGATGATCACGTTTTAATCGCATGATGATATGGACGACTGTCATTACTTCACGACTTCCAACCTCTTTACAAATCTCCCAAATAAAAGACGTGTGTCCATAATCTTCAACGATTGAGAACACTCTCTAAAGTAGATCAATTGTTAGTGTCACTTCATGGTTTATGCTTATTCTATCCTTCCAATGTACTCGATCAATGGTCGATAATGCTCCCGAATTAGATCAACAGTTAGTGTTAACTTTGGCCTTCGACACTTCGGGTGATTTCTCCTTCATAGTCCTTCAATCTTCTGGAGTTTATTTCTCTAAAGTAGATCGAATGGTTGTATGTTATTTGCACGGTGAACAGTTGTCGCTCATTTAGGACCTTCAGGACTTCGGGTATTTCTAGTGGTGAAACTCCTGAAGTACAAACTTCCTAAGTGACGTAACTTGTTGACGTGGCACTGACTGAGTGGTTTCCACATGTCACTTAGATTCGTGACTCATGCATACCTAAAATGCCAACTACACTTTGACACTTGTCTTCATATGATTACACCACATGTCCTTGCCGACGTAGATCTCCTCATGTGGCACATGTTCTTCTCTTGGATATAACGATTGTCCTAACTGCCAAAATGTATCTCAGATCGACCACTAAGAGCGACTTTGGAACTTCGGCCTTTGGGTGAAATTATATGTTCTGAATCCTTTTTTGTCGAAGTGGTTAGCGCTGAAGTTGACCATTATTCTGATCCAACGACCATCATGTATTGTCTAGATATGATGGTCCTCATTTAACCCCAAAAATATTAACTCAATCCAACGGCTATCGAGAATTTGGGTATTCGGGATCTCAAGCATTTTGCGTTGCTTATCCTATCCTTCTACTTTCCTTGATCCAACGGTCAGGATATTTCCCAAAGTGTTCCTTAGATCAGACGACTTATGTCTAGTTCGAGACACTTTGTGGCTTACCCTGTCCTTCCACTAAACTTGATCCAATGGTCGGGATACTTCCCAAACTATTCCTCATATCGGACGACTCATGTCCACTCCGGGACTTCGACCTTTCTTACTTCTCGTTTTACCCGAAGTGAGATTACCCGAAGTGTAACCTCCTCACAACTCTTAACCCAAAATGAGTTTTTTTCATTGATCATGATCTTAGATCGACGACTCGATCTATCTGCAATGTTGCTTTTCCTTGGTTTAAATCCAACGACTCTTCTTTTTCCCAAAAAGTTACTTAAGATCATATGGCTCACGTTTACTTCGAAACTTCGGCTTTAGAAAAAATTCCTTCATGCACATTTCCTTCAGTAAATTTTACCCAAAGTGGTTAATGCCAGGTTGACCATGCATATGTCACTTCCATGATCTATGGTCCATGACTTACTATGTCCTTCCACTCAATTTAATCAAACGATCGAGAATGCTCTCGGAGCAGATCAATGATCAGGGATGATTGCGGGGTCCTCACTAGCACGACATTTAAAACTATTGTTGAGTTCCGCAATGGAAACCCTCGTTTGGTAGTGGAACTGATGCCAACCGTAGATATATTGGTGGGTGACGATCGACAGTCTAGACTAATTGCGGGATTGGAATTAACGTGTTGTTTAATTCTCCCTTCATGCTCCGCAATCAATCCATGCCCTTGATCTAGTGCTTGCATATCAAACGGTCATGACTTGATCTGATCATTGACCAATCCTCCAACGGTCCTTCTCTTGTAATATGACGGTCTAGACTAATTGTGGGATTGGAATTAACTCATTGTTTAATTCTCCCTTCACGCTTCACAATCAATCCATGCCCTTGATCTAGCGCTTGCGTATCCAACGGTCCTAGTTTGTCCCATGGGGATTTCGATCCTGATCACATTTTTGCAATGTGCTTTTCCTTCTGACCTTTGATTAATGTCGTTGCTTTTGAGCTTGAATCTCTGCATATTGTTTGACATTTTCATTCTCTGCATACTATTATACTGTTGACATCAATTACAATTTCATCAATGATAACTCATCAATGACAATTCATCATAACAACTTATTATCACATCACAATGACATCGACTGTTGACATCAATGACAACATATCAATGACAATATGTCCAACAATTTCTTGTTTCTAGTAAGAATATTTAGTGGGATTATATCATTCATGTATTCATCTAAAGGATGCTATTGTTTTGTTGATTCACATTGCATATTGGAATGTATTACACATCATATGTTGTGTCCAGGATAAGTGGAACTACCATCGACTAGGGGAAAAGGGTAAAAGTTATATAGTTAGTGGATTATCAACATACAAATTTTAATTCAATAATGTTGAAATGTCTATTTAATAGTTCAGTATAAATACAATTACTACGATCACTACCCTGTGGACTGGTAAACCCCATGGTTTGAGCAATCTCTTCTTGTTTCCTTCCAATATCATTATTAGCAGGCTTTTCCCTTGAAATAATAAAAACTTATAAGTACAAAAAAACCAAACCAAATCATGATTATTGTTATACAATTGATTGTACCATTATAATACCATCATGGGACTGGTCTCCATTATCATCTTCATTATTATTAGTGTTCTATGGCATTAAAAACATGCAGGTGTTAATTTATAAGCAATAATCAATCCTAAATGGGTTTACAATTAATTGACATTAACAATTGATAATATTATTTACCTCGACATTAACCACAATAATTTGTAATTTCCCCTTGCCATCCCCACATTCAACCATGTCTTTAAATCTAAATTTGAATGAGAACTTGAGTTCTTCTTCAGTGGGCATGCCTTCATACATATCCCCTTACATTCCATAGCATTGCAAAATATAATTATGAGTTACGGTTAAAAGTTGAAAGATCTTAGTAATGAAATGGTTTAATTATTTGATATTTACAAATATAGATATTAATTTAAGGGGATTGTCTTGGCCAATTTTGTCTTGCATGTGTTTTTCTAATTTCTCTTAGGTGTTGTTTGAGGTATCTTTGAGCCTACCAAAAGTTTAAAGGTCATATATTGCAATTTTTATGTAAAACTAAAAAAATCAACATCTTCAGTTAAATATATTATATACCTTCCTCCCTCTAGCAACTTATTTCCTTCTTTTTCATTTTCTTCTCCCTTGCATCCTCTAGTAGTGCCTTCCACTCCCTCATGGGAATTATTGTAGGATGTTCGTACCTAGGGTTTTTTTTCTAGGTTTACCCTATATGTGTGCTTCACAACCTTCAAATAATTAACTATCAATGAGGTTACTTTACATTGGTTGAATATATCATCAAAAAGGTCAATAATGTGCTCCATAAGTTCCTTATTCAAATAAGAAGATTACCTTTTATAGCTTGTATGCATGGTTGGGCTTGGAAAGATATAATGCCTTCTTGTTTAGGTGCTTCCAAAAAATATTGTTCCCTACCAAACAAGTAAATATATTATCATAAGTAGAAAATAAACATAAAACTACATTTCTATTACATTATGGGAAAAAAAACATTATTTTTTACCAGAGATTTTTGGTTGCTTGTAGGAGACAAGTTTATCATTCGCCATAAGATTAAATGATAGTGTCCTTGTGCTACTAACACAAGTCACTCTAGGAAATCTTTTTGATGTACCAATGATCTGGATTATTTTTGGAATGAAATGAAAGCATAGATATTACAATGAAATGCACATAAATATTGCTAGAAATAGAGAAATACAACAATACATGATTTCTATTAATGAAAGAAATGTACATAGACTGTAAAAAATACAAAGTGTAAGACTCGCTAGAATGGTGGTAGCTTTATCTCTGAGAAGATATATGATGGCTACGATCATTCGCAAGAATATGAGTACAATGAGGATCTGAAGGCCTTTTTACAATAAACATAATTCCAAAACTCTAGACATCAAAAAACCTAACCCTAGAAGATGAAGCGCCAAAAGTCATGCAGGCCCCATTGCGGTAAGTTAGTACATCAACTTCCCGAGGTCGTAACTTTTGCATACAATCTCTGTTTTAGGCGTGTGATAGCCCGTTGGAAAGGTATTTTCAATAACTACACATTATGCCTTCAAAGTATGACTTATTCAACAATTTGACTATGGAAATCCCAAAAAATGTTGTTTAGGGCCTCAAAACAGCCTCAGAAGTACAAAAATATGTACTGAGATGAAAACTTCCAAAATAGGATAGTTGGACTAGATTTGCGACCACCAATATCCACCTGGATGTTGTGTAGGGCTTCAAGACAAACTCATAAGTGCAGGACCCATAATTACAAAGAAGTGTCCCTTGTACAGAGAAACGTGTTGAACTGAAAACTGTCAAGATGAGCTAGTTGGAATTTGGAACAAGTGGGTAGCCACCAATATCCACTTGGATCAGTCCTCCCCCCTTAGGAATAAATGGTCTCCATTGTGTTGAGTGTCAGGGGAAGAGGGGAAATAATTTGCTAAATCTAATTCTGGGTGAGTTGTGTGCCTTGCTGGAGAAGTTACACTGCTCGGTTTCTAGAAGGCTATCACGAACCTGTTGTTAGCGGGTTTGAATCTATTCCACCAACCTGTTGTCTCTGGGCTTGACGGGGTATTGTGTAGGCACCATCATAGGTGAAGAAACAACATCTTCTTTTTCTTCTGCAATTTGATTTTGCTGGATAGAAGGTGTTGAGGATGCACTAGTTGTAGTGGCCTTCTGTGCATCCTTTGAACAGATTGTGAAGAGGCTGAATTTTGCAGTATGAGAGATTACCTTGCGGCATTGTTTTGGTGGAACAGTAGTTGGAACTACCTTTGGTATCTTGTAGATCTGACCCCCCAGAGTAATAATGACACTACAAGGTCGAGACTCATAAACAACATGACGTTTCCACATTTATGGTTGGCCCAAAACAACATCACAAACATTAAGAGGGAAAAAATCACATACTACCTCATCCTTGAAGGGTTGGATTCCATATGACAGGAGGCACTGTTGTCAAAAACCCCAAATGTTTGACGACCTCAGCTGAGATGAGTTTCTTCTAGATTCTGCTATCAACAATGAAATGCAATGGGGTCCCCTTCACCCACATCTGTGAATGGAAGAGGCACTCCCCCTCTTCAAGATTTGTTGGTTCTTCTGGTTGAATTGTTGCGATCACGACAGTAGTAGTGGGGTCTGCGTTGATGATATGTCTTTTTTCATTATTTTCTGGATCAGATTCTGAATCAAGGTTTGAATCCTTGTCTTTGATCTTGACCACCAATGACTATTTTGAGCGACTTTCATCGGTGTTGTGCCAGGGGATTTTTTGGAAGTCGCACCACTTCCTAGTGTCATTATTCGTCTTTCCCTTACCCTTTTTTTCGTGTGTCTTGGAATGGTTGTCGGAAGGTTGTTGGTTAGGGCCATATTTATCGTGCTTTGGTTGTTGTGGATTTGTAGACCTGAACTCTCGTTTGTTCTAGTGCCCAAACTCATGCTCAATTTTGACAACATATCGATAGGCATCTCCCAGTGATGAGATGTTTAGGAAATCCATTTTGGTTTGGATGTACCTATGTAGATCCCCATGGTATTTCAGAACCATATTCCACTCGGAGTCTTTGATACCCAACTTGGTACGCAAGGTATGGAAAGTATTTGTGAAATCCGACACTATTTGGCCCTTCTCTTGCCGCAATGTGGTCCATCTCATGTATTGGTCTTCATAGTTATCAACATGGTAATATTGTTCCTTGAATGCATCCACAAAAAAATACCAAGTGGGCTCAGCCCCATATATTCCAAATTCCTCTATGGGACTTTTCTCCCAATAATTTTCCTACCAATGTTTGAGATGGGGGAGAGGCTTGAGGAGTGCGAAGGTGATCTTTTCACTGTCGAAAAAATTGTGAACAGAGAAATAACCTTCTAGCAAATTTAACCATTTTTCTAGGGCATCTATCTGACCTTCAAATACGATAATATCAAAGTTAAATTGTACCTTGAAGGGAGAAGTTCCTCCAAAGTGGCCACTTGATGAAGATGTGCTTGTTTCTATTGGAAGACATTGAAGGATGTGGGAAAATTTCTCCATCACTTCATCCCTTTTTCGCGTGAGAGTTTTCTAAAGCAATAGGTTAATGGAATCTTTTTCTCTGTCATTTTTATTTTCTTCTACCATGGAGGGTTTCGTGGATGTGTGAGAGAGATTTTCCTCAAGAGAGACAAAATCAAGACCCATCTTGCTATACTCGGACCTCGTCGGGGACATGCACTAAAAAATGATCAAGAGCAGCCTACTCTGATACCACTGACCCAAATTATTTTCAGAATGAAATGAAAGCAGGGATATTACAATGAAATACACATAAATATTTCCAGAAACAGAGAAATACAGGAATACATGATTTCTATTAATGAAATAAATGTACAGAGACTGTAAACAATACAGAGTGCAAGACTTGCTAGTATGGTGGAAGCTTTATCTCTGAGAAGAGATGTGACGGCTACGCTCATTCACAAGAAGATGAGTACAATGAGGCTCTGAAGGCCATTTTACAATAAACATGAATTCCAAAACCCTATACATCCAATAACCTAACGCTAGGAGATGAAGGGCCAAAAGTCATGTGGGCCCCGTTAGGGTAAGTTAGTACATCAACTTCTCAGGGTCGTAACTTTTGCATACGATCTTCGTTTTAGGCATGTTATAGCCCGTTGGAAATGTATTTTCGAGAACTACACATTATGCCATCAAATTGTGACTTCGTCAATAGTTTGATTGTGGAAAGCCAAAAAAATGTTGTTTAGGGCCTCAAATCGGCCCCAAAAGTACATAAAGATGTACTGAGATGAAAACTGTCAAAATAGACGAGTTGGACTAGATGGGTGACCACCAATATCCACCTGGATGCTTTGTAGGGATTCAATATAGCCTCAGAAGTGCAGAACCCATAATTACAAAGAAGTGTCCCCATTATAGAGAAACATGTTGAACTAAAAATTGTCAAGATTAGCCAGTTGAAATTTGGAACAGGTGGGTGGCCACCAATATCCACCTGGATCAACCAAGAGTGGGGACACTAGTTATAGCTCCACCAATAAGTGCATGTTCTTATCTGGCATGTTATGTGTAGGGGTATCATTTGTTCCACCCGAGTACGGGGTAGAGGTAGCATAAGAGAAGTAGAGGGAGAAGACAAGGTTGGGTGATCACCACATGAAGTGGAAAGTAATCTAGTGGGTATGTGATTGGTGTGGGATACAAAGGTGGTGGTGTGTGGCTACTGCTAGCATTAAACTAATGAGTAGGCTCATGTGATCTCATGTATTCTTGCAAAAAAATACATTTTTATCAGTTGCAAGAGTAAATCAAAATGAAAATTGAATAAAATAAGTGGTCTTAAAAGTTGAATACTCGATATCATTTGATTTTATCAATCAAAATGTTTCACTTATGAAAAACCTCGACTAAATTGGAAACTGATTGAGGAACATCCTTGGCCTTAAGTAATCATCATCAAATATTTGTTTTTAATATGGTTTTGCTATTGTTTAGTTACTTAGTTTAGTAGGAGGAATAATGAGGCCACTATTACTAAAGAAATGATGCATTCTATATAAATGCTAAAATACAAATACCTAAAAATTAAATTGGGAGAATCAATAGGTGATGGACCACAAGCTACGTTGGGAAACCGTAGAGACAACTCAAGAGGAGGTAAATATTTACAAAGATAATTGGAATACCATGTGAACTAAATAATCTAAGAGCGAATTATAAATCTATTGAATTTTCAAAGGAGAGGAGTTCCAGTGGTTTGCAACAGGAGAAGATAATGTCCAACTCCATATCTGCAACAGAGAATAAAAGAGAGGATACCAACTCATCCTTAGGGAAGTCTGAGATTGTCTTCCATTCTAATCATCCTACTATGAATGTTGTGAATTGTGGAGAGACTAAGACCTCCAAATTGTAATCCATGGGCCAAATTCACATATAATTCAATAAAGAGATATATTCTATCCATTTCCTTTTGTTACTTGTTATTTACATTATTAATTATATCATATTTAGTTCTACAACATTTGCATATTGTGTTTTCTTGAGTAAGTCACTTCCATAGTTGTTGCACTTCGATAATGTCGATCCAGTTTCGTAGCATGTTATAAAATTAAAGAACTCGTTTGGTGCATTAGAAACAAACAATGTAATCAATTCATGATTTTCCTTTTTGATAGCCTTTATACTTATGGTCATTGGGTCCTCCTCATCAATTAAGTAATCATCCTAAAACATGTCAAGGTTAGGGGTGGTATCCTACCAATAAGCAATAGGTAAATTTGATTACAAAATTTAAAAATATTTTTATTTAAAATTAAAAAGGTTTATGATATTACCTCTACTAATCATATGGGTGCTTCCCATTATCACCCTGCCGCAATATTCAAAGGGATGTGAATTATATTAAAGAGGCATGAGATATTAAAATTGTTTACGATAATAAAATATAAACATTGATTAATTGTGTATCTAAACTGTAAAACATAAGTACCCCCATGATAGAAACTTGAATTCTATTTGATTCAAATCATAATCTATCAACAACTCCTCCTCTACAACTATCATCTTTTTGTACATACCACTACCTTATTTCCATGACGTCCATAAAACATGTAATTGGGTGGTTGTTTTGTTGTCTTAGGTCATGTACTTTTTATAAACCCTGCAATATTTCTCAAATCTTTTGGCCTTCCATCAATATATATAGTCTTTTGTTTTAAGGGCATTTGGTCAAAGAGCATCTCAAGTTTCAATGATGAGAAAAACTAGCAAACTGAGTGTGTTTTGGCCATTCAGTTTGAGGAAAGGTGCTCGAATCTACCAAAAGAGTCTACTCAAACTACTCATGTGACTTGAAATATGGACAAAATATTGCAATTACAAACACCATGGAAAAGGTTAGGATCACTCAAAAGTCAAACATAGAAACATCTAGGAGTCAGCGAGGTAGTATATCAGTTCCAATTGAAATGTCCACACCGATGGGTTATGCCAGAAGGAACTTGTTGATTCAGCTGTGTTAATTGTAAATGTAGCAGGCATGGAAAAATATGTGAAAGAGTGCAAGATGATCATCTGTTGTGGGGTAAGGACAATAATTCCCATTTGGAGAATATCACCAACATCGCCTTTAGACTCTTGCTTTTCTATCAATGAAAAGAGTCTCTCTATAATGGTAATGATTGCTTTGTGTTGGGACGAGAAATGGATGGTCTTGATATTTGAAGCCATGAGTTTTCACCAATAAATAAAAATGGATTTAGATGAAAGATGAAAGACAGATCAAACCAGAACAAGTGAACTTAAATGGTACCAGATGATGGATAAATAGCTAGTTCATGATGCTTATTCAACGCTTGGGAGGTAACTTCTTTCAAAACTGTTTGTGAACCCAAAAGAGTCACCAGTCTTTAGTCAAAAGAATTCATGCACAATGTATAAAAGCCACCATATGTATTTTTAGACTGAGGTCGAGTATAGTGGGTATCAAATCAACATTCATAAGGGATTCAAAGTGAATTTTAGACAATAGTCAAATATTCCATAGGTAGGTGGCAGAGGACTTAAAAACTCCATAAATTCAAAAATTATGAACCGTGTATTTAGCAGAACACCTGGCACTAAAATTGCATTTTAGATAAGAAATCCTATTAAAGACCGAGATTGGTATGCAGATCTATATTTTCAACAATTGTCAA
The DNA here is from genome assembly GCA_010110895.2 of Picea sitchensis. Taxonomy (NCBI): domain Eukaryota; kingdom Viridiplantae; phylum Streptophyta; class Pinopsida; order Pinales; family Pinaceae; genus Picea; species Picea sitchensis. Next base: position 10,303 of record SNQJ01S0171802.1, read on the forward strand.
ATCTCTCCAGCAAAGAAGACAATATCAATTAGTCAACACCAGATTTGAAGCAGTCATAGCTCAACAAGTTTTTTCCAAATCACAGATTGCTAGGCACACAATCAACAATCCAAATTGGAGTTCATCATATTCTAGATTTTTCTCCATAACTTCGACATATCTCAATCAACAGTCGAAATTGGAGTTCATCATCTTCCATATTTTTCACCATAAACTTCGACATATATCTCTTATTTTTGGGAGATTTTTAGTTGAAAAAAAAGGCTAAATAGGATATAAATACTAGCATTTTCTATGTAGAAAGTGGGAGAGAGTCTGGAGAGATGGATTTTTGGGGCAGAAGCCACTATGAGTCATTGCAAGCCTGAGGGAAATTTTATTAAGTAATCATTTTTCACATTGAACATTCCTGTGAATTTCTTTATCAGATTGTGACCTCTGCATTTTCCTCTTACTTGAATAAGTTGCAGACATTGAGATTCAATAGTTGCCTTTGATTTATAGATTCTTGAGCAACAAAGAATATGTTGTGACTTGCCTGTTAATTATTATTTCTTGTTCAAGTACTTTGCATCCATTTTGTAGAGAGAATATTTGTTTAATGGATGTTCCTCTTTTTGTTACATTCTCCTTTGTCTGATAGGCAGTTCAAGGGCCTTCGATCTAAAAGGGTATTTTCTTGACTCCATGCCCAATGGTATATCACTGATATGCAATTAATTTGTTGTCCTCGTCCTTTTTCTTTCAGTCTTGTCGATCCATCAAACCCATCCATAATCTTATTTCAATCTATTAAAAAACATTGCAATAACATGGATGTGCTAGGCTTGGCCATGAAGCAGTCCAGGGACAAGCTCTAGCGCTAACACCATTCATGGAAAATAGTCCCAAACCATGTATAGATGATGGATAAATGCAATAAATTTTCTTCTTGACACAAAAATCAATGTCCAAATTAGGAAGTTGTTCAAGTTCCCAACTTTTCACTAGATGCTTGTACCTCGAGGGCACCTAGAAGTCATATTTTGCCTCATTGTCATAAGAATATGTCCCTCCTTCAATGCACAAAATTTGATATGTCTTAGAAATTTTNATTGTGACCTCTGCATTTTCCTCTTACTTGAATAAGTTGCAGACATTGAGATTCAATAGTTGCCTTTGATTTATAGATTCTTGAGCAACAAAGAATATGTTGTGACTTGCCTGTTAATTATTATTTCTTGTTCAAGTACTTTGCATCCATTTTGTAGAGAGAATATTTGTTTAATGGATGTTCCTCTTTTTGTTACATTCTCCTTTGTCTGATAGGCAGTTCAAGGGCCTTCGATCTAAAAGGGTATTTTCTTGACTCCATGCCCAATGGTATATCACTGATATGCAATTAATTTGTTGTCCTCGTCCTTTTTCTTTCAGTCTTGTCGATCCATCAAACCCATCCATAATCTTATTTCAATCTATTAAAAAACATTGCAATAACATGGATGTGCTAGGCTTGGCCATGAAGCAGTCCAGGGACAAGCTCTAGCGCTAACACCATTCATGGAAAATAGTCCCAAACCATGTATAGATGATGGATAAATGCAATAAATTTTCTTCTTGACACAAAAATCAATGTCCAAATTAGGAAGTTGTTCAAGTTCCCAACTTTTCACTAGATGCTTGTACCTCGAGGGCACCTAGAAGTCATATTTTGCCTCATTGTCATAAGAATATGTCCCTCCTTCAATGCACAAAATTTGATATGTCTTAGAAATTTTCTTTTGACCTTTTATCCTCTAGTTGATCTCACCCTGTTAGATCTATTTAATGTCTCACTTTCCCATATTCCCCTGAACTACCATTGATCTTTGAATACATATCTGACAGATACCCATTAGAGTAACGTGCAATCCATCCATCAAGAATTTAGATTAAATTCTATGTTGTCGGTCATTATGAAAGTATTTCCAATTCACATAATTACAAACAAAGAACAAAGTCACATTGCTATATCATATATCCAATTCACCCACCAGGGAAATTTTGCATATAATTAATTGTTATTTGATTCATGGTTCAATAGAAATAAAATTTGATGCCATGGATCTATGTCATCTAAAGGATCTATCTACTAGTCCAAAACATGAATAGCTCTATTGTTTCTACCAACATTATTTTCAAATTCATCCCAATATACCATGAATTTTGTTGCACTAAAATTTTCATGCACATATGAAAGGCATACATTGCATTGGAAAAATGTCCAATATTATTAGCTATTTTGATTCTTCATTCATAATGATAACAAATGTCCACTTCTCCCATAAGGGCAGTTGTGTATATAAGTGATTGGTATTGGATTCATGGTTCAATAGAAATATCATTTGATGCCATGGTTGTTTTTCATCCAAAGGATCTACCCATTACCCCAAAACATGAATAGGTTTATGGTTTCTACTAGCATTATTTTCAACTCGATGCCAATTTACCATGAACTGTTTTGAACTAGAATTTTCCTTACTCCAAAACATGAATAGGTTTATGGTTTCTACTAGCATTATTTTCAACTCGATGCCAATTTACCATGAATTGTTTTGAACTGGAATTTTTTTACACATATGAAATGCATACATTACCTTAGAAAAATGTGACATAGTTAATATCATCACATTAAAATCCATAAGGATTTCAATGCCATAACCAAGTTGTGAAAATATATTTTGGGCTCAAATGGGAGCCTCATGGAATTAAGATGTTAGAAGTTTTGATTTTTAATGATTGTCCAACTATTGTAGGTTAATGTATGGATGCAAAGTATTTTGTTCAATGGCCACAATCTTCATTAATTTACCTACAACATTTGGAAAATTAACCAGTTGAACGAATTGTTCATTGAATGGACAATAACAATTTTCTTTTTTCTTTTATTTTCTTTTTTGAATGTGTGGATTATAAAATATGGCTACATGGAATAACTATCTAGATTTACACATTTTTGGAAAGAGAAATTTCTCTATAAATTACATAGACTTGCATAATGTACCTAGGGAGAATAATATGTGGTATCTAGGGAGGTACCCAAGGGGAATTTAATGTGACCATGGTCATAGAATAAGGCCCACTTGGTAGCCGGTGGGTAATAAATAGGCCCACTATGTAGTTATAAGGAATATTATAATAATAAAGGGTAGTTGGCATAGACCACAAGGAGTACTAAGAAAATATATATACACATGAGCATCATTGTATTGAATATGTTGAGGATTGTATTGTATCAAGCATGACTTGTGGAGTGATTCCTTCCATAAGGAGTAATTAATAGTGTTACCATACCATAAGGGATCCTTCTATATATTGGTGTTATTCTTGTGTGGATGTATTTTTTATTCTTAAATTAAGAGATTTTGTCTATTATCCATCAAAGTTCACTACAAGTGGTATAATTTAA
>SNQJ01S0171802.1:13739-27867 GCA_010110895.2 Picea sitchensis
AATGCCATAACCAAGTTGTGAAAATATATTTTGGGCTCAAATGGGAGCCTCATGGAATTAAGATGTTAGAAGTTTTGATTTTTAATGATTGTCCAACTATTGTAGGTTAATGTATGGATGCAAAGTATTTTGTTCAATGGCCACAATCTTCATTAATTTACCTACAACATTTGGAAAATTAACCAGTTGAACGAATTGTTCATTGAATGGACAATAACAATTTTCTTTTTTCTTTTATTTTCTTTTTTGAATGTGTGGATTATAAAATATGGCTACATGGAATAACTATCTAGATTTACACATTTTTGGAAAGAGAAATTTCTCTATAAATTACATAGACTTGCATAATGTACCTAGGGAGAATAATATGTGGTATCTAGGGAGGTACCCAAGGGGAATTTAATGTGACCATGGTCATAGAATAAGGCCCACTTGGTAGCCGGTGGGTAATAAATAGGCCCACTATGTAGTTATAAGGAATATTATAATAATAAAGGGTAGTTGGCATAGACCACAAGGAGTACTAAGAAAATATATATACACATGAGCATCATTGTATTGAATATGTTGAGGATTGTATTGTATCAAGCATGACTTGTGGAGTGATTCCTTCCATAAGGAGTAATTAATAGTGTTACCATACCATAAGGGATCCTTCTATATATTGGTGTTATTCTTGTGTGGATGTATTTTTTATTCTTAAATTAAGAGATTTTGTCTATTATCCATCAAAGTTCACTACAAGTGGTATAATTTAATGTACCTAAGGAGGTACCCAAGGGGAATGATTAATGTAATGTGGGCATAATCATGGAATAAGTCTCACTTGGCAGTTGGTGGGTAATAAATAGGCCCACTAGGTAGTTAAAGAAAAAGAATATAACAAGGGGTAGTTTGAATATACCCCTAGGATTCATGATAAAGTATACATAAATGAATATTATTGTATTGAGATAGGTTGGATGTTGAGGATTGCATTGGAAAAGCATGGTTTACGGAGTGACTCCTTCCATAAGGAGTATTTGATGGCGCTACCCTACCTTAAGGTTCTTCTCTCTATGGTGTTGTCTACTATGTGGATGTATTTTATTATTCTCAAGTTAAGGATTTGTATTTTGTATGTTACCTACCAAGGTTTACTACAAAATCATAATTCTTTCTTAGGCAAGAAAGTGGAAGTTTTTCTCTTTTGTGTAGATTTTCAAAGGTAAAATTGGGTGGCAATAATTCACTAGTACATATTGTAAAAATTTCGATGTTCTATTTGCGGCGTTATGGACAAAATTGGCCATACTGTCGAAAAATAGAGGAAATTTTGAATTTTTTTTCCATATTGCTCGATAACGTTGCTATTGCCATGTTCACGTCTCTCTTGACACGTCATCGTCTCTTTCCACGTTATCGTCTCTCTTGCCACATTTTCCACATAGTTGTCTCTCTTGCCACGTTTGTGACATAGTCATCTCTCTTGCCACGTTTGTGACATAGTCATCTCTCTTGCCACGTTTGTGAAGATAGTTGTCGTAGTTGCGACGTTGTGGAAACTAGGTTTTCCCCCTCCAACGATCACCTATTATTTTGACCAAGTCAACTTTGTTTTGGTCAATGATCGTTGAAATTGCGACATTAAATCTATAAATATGTTGCATTTTATGGATGTTGCGACAAGTTTGCTATAATAACAACACTTCAAAAAAGGTTTGCGGGTCTTCTCGGCTAGAGTACAACTATTAAAAGACATTGTACTAGGGCTCTTCTCATTTCGTTTTAATTTTCTGATTGGTTGAATTTTAAAGGAAACAACTATTAAAAGACATTGTACTAGGGCTAGAGTACATGATGGGCAACAGTGACCTGTGAATGGGGCCAACGTTGAAATTTTTTCAAAATGTTTCTGTATGACATCATACATCCTTAAGTCTTGAAACCCTCCCATACCGTCAAGGCATGTGTCTTGTCTAACCATGTCAAATTTCGATGCATATAGGCACATATTGAAGAAATTTCAATGTTGGCCCCATTCACTGCTCACTATGCAGGGTTAGTGCATGACATTTTTGGTGGTTGAATTATAAGTTCCATGACATTTCAAGAGAGTTCCAAGAAATATTCTACAGATGGAAATAATGACATTTGATAATGAGACGCCCATTATGAACGTTGTTGCAAACATGGACGATCTAAAATATTATGTGGTCGAGACATCATACATCCTTGAGTCTTGAAACCCTCCCATACCGTCAAGGCATGTGTCTAGTCTAACCATGTCAAATTTCGATGCATACATGCACATATTGAAGAAATTTCAACGTTGGCCCCATTCATTAGTGCTCACTATGTGGGGTCGGTGCATAACATTTGTGGTGGTTGAATTAGAAGTTCCATGACATTTCAAGAGAGTTCCAACAAAGATTCTATGGATGGAAACAACAACATTTGATAAATATGAGACGCCCCATTATGAATGTTTTTTCAAACATGGACGATCTCAAATATTATGTGGCCAGGACATCAAACATCCTTGAGTCTTGAAGCCCTCCCATACCGTCAAGGCATGTGTCTAGTCTAACCATGTCAAATTTCGATGCATACAGGCACATATTGAAGAAATTTCTAACCAATCAACCATCCATCACCATTCTAACCATAAACACCATAGAAGTAAAAAGGATGTTTCTTAATATAGAAACCCAACAAAAATCATAGAGAAAATTCACTAATCTAGGTTGTATCTTGCATAATCAATTTTGGGATATAAGTAGTAATAGTGAAATGGTAGAAAACTATGTGAATGTTAATTGGTGCAGTTAATTTACAAAACCAACAAATTAGTATGGTAATAAGACACTATGGATTAAATCAAAGAGCATGGTTTTTTGATAATTGAAATCATCGGATTGATAGTAGAGAGGGTGATGAAAAATTGAGGTTTATGAAACTAGTCCACTAATTGGAGGAAAAATATATGATCCAAGTCAACAACTAAAGTATAATTGTATGCTAATTAGAAAACCCTAACAACATGCAATTGTTTTTATAATTGTGCATGATTATATACCCTTGAATGGAGATGAGATTTTAAATCCTTAACCCCTGAGTAATTACACAGAGCAGGCTTAAATGTAATAAAATTAATGGTGTTTTCCATATAACTATGGGTGATATAACATAATCCCTATTCTAACAAAGTAACAACAATTGGAACCTACAAATAATAATGGGTAATTGCTACCATTAAAATATCCCTCCAATACTACTTAGACTAAGGACTAAACATAATATGAAATCATTAATTTAACCAGAAACCCAAATTGAAGGCATTGGTTGTGCTCTACATTACTAGAATCAATTATTTTAGATGAAAAAGACTACATCACTAACCCATTATTTTTTAAGTGTGAGCCCTAATAAGACAATGGTTGGAAGACTTGACACCCCCAAATCTCTTCAAAATGATTCTATTTAGGTGTTTATATTGATGAGAGTATAAACTATGAATAAATCACTCACCTAGTTAAATTGTGACCATTAAACCCCTGAATCAAAGATATCGAGGTGAATTTTGAGCTCTATATTTATGAAGCATTTTATTACTCTACATGAACTCGACACTCTATTGCAAAGAGTCACATAAATTTAGGCGAATTTGGCATTCCATTGCAATAAATCCAATAAATTGTGGCAAATTTCATGTTCAACATGAAATATTAATGACAAAACAACAATTCACAACGTTATATTTTATTTTTCACAGGGATAACGACTTATCTAATATACATATTTTTTGGTTAAACCATTTAAACCATTATAACAATAAATTTATGGAGGAGGTGATATCTTATAGAACCCCAACAAGGACTTACACCATGTATCTAAGAGAGCATTGGAACATGTTTAAGTTGAGTAAGATTGACAAGTACCTACCCTTCCAATTGGACAATTAGAGATATTTTATTGAGATTTGTTCTCGGTGTAATGAGAAGGAAAGGAATTTGATGTTTGAATTTTATTTACACAACTATTTCATGCTTCATCGTTTCATATGGTATCCTAACTCCTATGTGGGACATGTTCAACTACGTTCCTTCTTTTCATGGGCAAGGTTTTGTGACACTTTCCAAGGAATCATAGTAGGATCTCCAAAGATCATCAACTTACACTGCATGGAAAAACTCCTTAAAAATGGAAATTTGGGTATTGTTTCACAGTTCCATGACATTCAAGCCTTTGAGACCCCTTCCCAACCCATCCCTCCTGACATGCAGTTAGTATTATCCAAACACCAATCAGTCTTTGAAACCCCCCAAGGAATCACACCCTTTCGTGGTTCACATGATCATTCTATTCCATTCATACCTAGTATTCCCCCACCCAATTTCCACCCTTATCACCACCCATTTGCTAAAAAAATGAAATTAAAAATATTATTCAAGAATTGCTAGTTGTAGGTGTTGTCCGCCCTAGTACCGGTCCTTATTCATCACTAGTTGTCATGGTACTGAAAAAACAAGGCACTTGGAATACGTGTCTTTACTTTCACCCTCTCAACAAGATAATTGTCAAGGATAAATTTCCCATTCCAATCATTCATGATCTTTTGGATGAACTTAAAGGTGCTCAATTTTTTACCAAACTTTATCTCCATCCTGACTGTCACCAAATTCGTATGAAGGAAGTTGATATTCCTAAAATTTATTTTTTCACACATGAATGCCATTCTGAGTTCTTGGTGATTCCCTTTGTCCTTTGCAATGCATCATCCACCTTACAAAGTCTCATGCACCACATATTTAAACCCTTTGTACATCATTTTGTCCTTGTCTTTTTTGATGACATCGTAATCTACAATAAAACTTGGTAATTCCATGTTACCCATGTGGATTAGGTCTTACAACTACTTTATCATCATCAATTATTTCTCAAAAGGTCCAAATGTACCTTTGGTGTATTAGAAGTGGAATATTTGGGCCATATTGTTAGTAAGGATGGTGTATGAGTGAACCCAAAAAAATATTGAAGCAATGAAGGATTGGGCACATCTTAAGATTCTTAAATGTTTACGAGGTTTCCTTAGTCTAATAGGGTATTATAGAAAATTTGTCAAGAACTATGGACTTTTGGATTGCTGGATTGTTTAGTGTACTCTTGTAGCGTACTTTTGGAGTGATTCTCGTGCTCCAAATTAGGATCTTGATAGCTCATTGGAAGGTTGTGGATGTCTGGTTATCATTTGACTCATCAAGCAAGTCATTTGGACACTCCATGACAGAGAAAAATGCATTTTCCCAAGACTGCTCCATAAGTGCAACAACTCTCCCATAGCAGCTATATTTTGGGCATTTCTCTCAAATCATAACACCTATGTATAAAATGAAGGAGGTTTTTGTTCCTTGGTCTATTATTGACAAAACCTCTTTCACTTTTTCCCAATTCATCTTCCTTATTTCAGAAACAAATTTTGAAGTAAGATTGTCCCTATGTGTGACAAATGATTTGTCTCTTGAATGATCTCTTGAGAAATGGTGAAGACATGCTGTCATGTGCTGAAGTGGGCTCATAAATGTTGATATGATGTCCCTTGTTATAGGGCTTCTTATTTCCTTCCATGAATAGCAAATGGCAAGCAAACCCTAGTGGACAAGAAGAGAGAAAACAAAGTTTTCTAGGGGGCAGGGGATAGGAATTTGGTAACTTTAGATGATAGAATGAGGTGGTTAGGGAGTAGGGATGAGTGTAGGAAAATTTTAGGAGGTGGGGAGGGATATTAGGGACCATAGTTTTTTCTTAATCTATGGTGATCTTTCCCTTTTATTGATGTTTTTCTAGAACATAAATAAAATTCTAAAGAAACTTAAGCAATCCCTTACCTTCTTAAGGTCCCCTATACCATATTCTCTCTCTATATAAACAAAATACTATGTGTCTAAACTGTAAAAAATAATTTGAGAGTGTATTTTATTGTTCTATTGGCATGCTCAAAAAGTTATTTACAAAAAAAATATTTTCTTAATTACATACTTAAAATAAAAGAAAAACAATTTCCAAATAATTTTGTATGAATTTATTTTCTTATAAATGACTTACCAATTTAAAAAAAATCAAAATCTCTCTTAATTATTTTCATAAGTAAGATTCTTTAAAACTGTAACCCAAATATATTCAAAATTTGTACAACTTACCAATTTTTACAAATTTTTATAATGTAACATGAATCCAATCTAGTAAAAGGATTTTGGCTAAATCAAATTATATATGGAATTTCTATTTATTAATAATATAATCATTTTTTGAAGTTTTTTCCTTGATATTATAAATTCCTCTCTTTAATAACCTTTTTATATTTATGAATTTTTATATCTATAATTGACAGTTGTTAATTTATAATTTATGTGATATGTGAAAATAGTTAATTTATAATTTATGTGATATGTGAAAGTAAATTAAAGCACCAAGGGTGAACATTAAATTTCATAAATATTGGACATAAGTTCTACTTTAATGCAGTGGTAAAATAATTCCTACATTATATTTTTGTTGGTTTTTTTTGGCCATAACCAATTTGGTTATTTTTGGTATGGCATAGTTATAAGAGACGATGCTTGGCTGTTGCAAACCAATTTGAATCTCCCCCTCTTTTGAAACAAAACTGCACAATGCACAACAAAGGGAATGCTACAACCTTTGAGCCATCACAAGAATAAGAGTAAGATGATCATAGAATCGTTGCAGAAGCCAATGTATGTCCATCCACGTAAAATGGACAAAACCCGTCCTCCTAAACCGAAAAGAAATCTTGACAATACATCTCTTGACCATGTCCTAACCTCAGTGAGGCGTTAGGCATTCTGGGTAAACGTCTAGACTGCTCTATGTATGTTTGTCTTCTGCAGGGATGTATTCAAAGAAATTCCCTACCAGAGGGTAAGATAATCCATTCCCACATCAAGCAGAGAGGATTTACGAGAGACGCACTTTTACACAACACACTTCTCAACGTGTATGCCAAGTGCGACACTATGGTGGACGCTCGCAAAGTATTCGACCAAATGCCTGAACGAAATGCATGCTCGTGGACGGTCATGATTGCTTCTTGCACAAGGGATGGGCTTCCTGAGGAGGCATTGTCACTCTTTCACTGGATGTCAAGAACATGCCTCGAGCCCAATCACTTCACATTTGCTACTGTTCTTCCAACATGTGCCAATTCGGCATCACTATGGAAGGGCGTGGAGATTCATACGAAAATTATAAAATCTGGGTTTGAGTCTAATATGGTTGTTGCCAATGCCCTTATAGACATGTATGCAAAATGTGGCAGCATAGAGAATGCACGCGAATTGTTTGACAAAATGCTTCAACGAGATGTGGTTTCCTGGACAACGTTGATTGCAGGACATGCACATAATGGGTTTTTTGATGTGGCCATGAAACTATTTAAGGAAATGCCTGAGCGAAATGTGGTCTCATGGAATGCAATGATTACAAGCTTTTCACAAAATGGGTACGGAGAGAAGGCCCTAGAGATTTTCGGACAAATGCAATTGGTAGGGCTAAAGCCTGAGGCAAAAGTGTTTGTTAGTGTTCTTCCCAGATGTGCCAATATGGCAGCTCTGGATTATGGTATGGAAATCCGTGAAAAAGTAATTAGTAATGGATTCTAGTCAGATGTCGTTGTGTTGAATTCCCTAATTGACATGTATGCGAAATATGGGTGCATACAAAAATCACATTCTTTGTTTGACATAATGCATGGGAAAGACACTGTGTCATGGAATACTATGATTACAGGATATGCACAAAATAGGTTGCTTGATGAAGCTCTAAAAGTTTTTAACGAAATAGGTCAGCGAGACATGATATCATGGAGTGAAATAATTTCAAGGTTTGCACAGAATGGTCAGGGCAAAGAGGCTTTGAATCTTTTTCAACAAATGCAATTGGCGGGTATTAGGCTAGACTCAAAAAACTTTTCCAGTATTCTCCCAGCATGGGGCAACTTGGCAGCATTGGAACAGGGTATGAAGATCCATGGAAAACTAATCAAATGTGGACTCCAAACCGATGTCGTTGTGATGACTATCCTTTTAGACATCTTTTCACAATGTGGGAGCATATAAAAGGCACGTAAATTATTTTACAAAATGCTTCAACGAGATTTGATCTCGTGGAATGCCATGATCATTTGACAAAATGCTTCAATGAGATTTGATCTTGTGGAATGCCATGATCACAGGATATGCTATGCATTGTTGTGGCAAGGAAGCCATAAAACTCTTTGAGCAAATGAAACTCTCTGGCATGAATGCAAACCATGTCACCTTGGTTAGTGTATTGTCTTCTTGTAGCCATGCAGGTTTAGTAGGTGAGGGATACCACTACTTCAATTGCATCAATGCATATTATAATGAGAGTCCTACAATGGAACACTACATTTGTATGGTTGACCTTCTTGGTCGTGTTGGGTATTTGGATGAAGCAAAAGATTTTGTTAATAAGATGCCAATAAAACCTGACACTGCTGTGTGGAATTGTTTACTTGGTGCCTGCAGAATGCACAACAATCTAGATTTAGGAACATGTGTGGCAGAACACCTTTTTGAATTGGACCCCCAAAATGCCACATCATATGTGACTCTCTCAAACATTTACGCAGCACTTGGCAGGTGGGCTGACATTGAAAAGGTAAGAAGAATGATGAAAGATAGAGGCATAAAAAAGACACCTGGATGTAGTTGGATTGAGATCAATAAACAGATGCATACATTCCTCATAGGAGACATATCAGGCCCACAAACTCTATCTGAATTTGCTTGTTAATATAATGCTGATTAATATGAATCACTTATTTAATCAGGAAGTAACATGAAAGAGCACCTCTTGGCACTGATGCCATGGAAGTCATCTCGAAAGTGAAGGAGGGTGAAGGAGGAAAGTTTCAACAAGTGGGATCATGAGATAGCATCTGGTATCTCAAGATCTCTTGTAGCCTCCAGGCATCCTTGACCATCATGAAAGCACATATGACCTTAACAAAGGGAACATACAAGTTGTACCGGCTCACTCTCAATCAGATGGATACGACATAATTGCAACAAAGTTTGATCCTCCCAATCGGAGAGGCTTCAATAACACAAAGATAAGGGGGTATACTGGTATCATTAAGGACTAACTGAGAGAGAGGATTTCCTTTAACCATTTATATTTAGCATCAGTTGCTTCCTTTGTTTACTTTTCTTTTTGGCTGAATGCCCTTTCTGCAGAGGTTTGTAGGGATCCTCTCAACACCCAAACTAACCTTGGACTGCTTCCAGATGGTTTCGTTCTAGCGTTATTGGAGCTCCCAGAACCTGGTATTAAGGTATCTCATCTTTCACTGTTTGTTTCTGAGTTAGTGGTTTTGGCTTTAAGATCCCTAGGCCACCGATTGCTTGAGTTTGTATTTGCTAGTTTCAATTCATATTTTATTTTTAAGTTTCTATAAGTTGGGGGTTCAAACCTTATTTTCAGTCCTTTACGACATCCCTCTGTCGGTCAAATTCCTCACCTCTTTAGTTTGGCCAAGTGCTTTTGTATTATAATGGGAAATAAGTCTGTCTATCTTCCTCAGGAAGAAGAATGGGTTCATCCAAGGGGGGTTTGTCTACTTCCCAGCACCAGCATGATTTTGTTAAGGAAAAATGGGGGAGGGGAGGAGGGAGTTCTCTAGGAGGCCCTAAGGAAGCATGTAACTGATAGATCAGCCAAATGCTCCCTTGCTTAGTGTAGGTTCTAGTAAAATGGGAATCAATAGGGGCCAAGCTTAGAAGAAGTAAAATTCCTTTGGGACAGTCAAGCATCTGCCCTCCCAGTGACCCTAGTTACACTATTGGGAAAAGAATTCTCTACGTGATGCCTTTTGAGTTAGATTTTTCAGATGCAAAATATATTGTTGTGTTCCTGGGACAAGATGTTAAACAGATTTAACAATGCCCAAATTAATTTGACAGAATTGACTCTTGACTCTGCGAAAGAAGTTTTAGTAATAATCAACCAGACTGATGATTCGAGGGAGGAAATGGATTCTAAACTGGGTGAAACAATGGAACAGTTGTAAGCTTCGAGCAAGACAATCCATAAACAATCCAAGGAGATAAGACTTGAAAGGAAAGTTGAACTGCATTTCTGAAAAAACAATGCTCATGAAGACTCAAACACTGGCAAGGGGCAATAAAGGAAAGAAACCACTGGTCATCCAGGACAATAAAGAAAAGAAGCTAGAATAAGAATGGAAGAGGTAAATATTTCATTTGACTATTTCCTGAATTATATCTATTGGAGAATTTTGTATATCCTATATACAATAGTTTTCTGTTTCTATGGGACTTTAATCATTTTAGGAGTAGTATTCAGTCACAGTTTCGATGATAGGTTTGATGCATGTTCAAAAATGATACATGAAAAAGTTGTATCCAATGCAACCAATAAACACACTTAAAGAATGGAATCTACAACCTCAAATTTTCTTTTGGTTATAGATATATGCTAAAAAAGGAGGAATGCATGCAAATGAAGGACACTTGTAAGTATTGGGAGTTGTTTTTAAATATTATAAGTTCCTCATGAATGAGAGAGTAGAGAATAAGAGTTTTGCTTAAAACTAGTTGTTCCTATGAGGGAAATCTCTATTTTTATACGAACTAGAATAATTTTCTATTATGGGAATAAATAAAATTTGTTCCATAATTTGTCTTCACTATATCTCATATTTGGTTTCAAATCTATGTGTTGAAGCTTCATATTTGAGACTCATATTTGAAGCTTCTTGTTTTTGGGTGCATGGTCTATATGGTGTCTCACTCCCAACTGATTTCTCTTCTGGAATAATCTTTCTACAAGCCCCCTAAAATCCTCAAAGAGAACTTCCAACACTTTATGCAACACTCAAAGCTTTGGGGTATTTTCAAGAGTTATCCTTGGAATTCTAGGGGAATATACTAGAACGGTCAGGTTTAGGGGAGACATGATATCATGGAGTGAAATAATTTCAGGGTTTGCACAGAATGGTCAGGGCAAAGAGGCTTTGAAGCTTTTTCAACAAATGCAATTGGCGGGTATTAGGCTACACTCAAAAACCTTTTCCAGTATTCTCCCAGCATGCGGAAACTTGGAAGCATTGGAATAGGGTATGAAGATCCATGGAAAACTAATCAAATGTGGACTCCAAACCGATGTCGTTGTGATGACTATCCTTTTAGACATCTATTCACAATGTGGGAGCATATAAAAGGCACGTAAATTATTTTACAAAATGCTTCAACGAGATTTGATCTCGTGGAATGCCATGATCATTTGACAAAATACTTCAACGAGATTTGATCTTGTGGAATGCCTTGATCACAGGATATGCTATGCATTGTTGTGTCAAGGAAGCCCTAAAACTCTTTGAGCAAATGAAACTCTCTGGTATGAATGAAAACCATGTCACCTTGGTTAGTGTATTGTCTGCTTGTAACCATGCAGGTTTAGTAGGTGAGGGATACCACTACTTCAATTGCATCAATGCATATTATAATGAAATTCCTACAATGGAACACTACATTTGTATGGTTGACCTTCTTGGTCGTGCTGGGTATTTGGATGAAGCAAAAGATTTTGTTAATAAGATGCCAATAAAAACTGACACTGCTGTGTGGAATTTTTTACTTGGTGCCTGCAGAATGCACAACAATGTAGATTTAGGAACATGTGTGGCAGAACACCTTTTTGAATTGGACCCCAAAAATGCCACACCATATGTGACTCTCTCAAACATTTACACAGCACTTGGTAGGTGGGCTGACATTGAAAAGGTAAGAAGAATGATGAAAGATAGAGGCATAAAAAAGACACTTGGATGTAGTTGGATTGAGATCAATAAACAGATGCATACACTCCTCATAGGAGACATATCAGGCCCACAAACTCTATCTGAATTTTCTTGTTAATATAATGCTGATTAATATGAATCACTTATTTAATTAGGAAGTAACATGAAAGAGCACCTCTTGGCATTGATGCCATGAAATTCATCTCGAAAGTGAAGGAGGGTGAAGGAGGAAAGTTTCAACAAGTGGGATCATGAGATAGCATCTGGTATCTCAATATCTCTTGTAGCCTCCAAGCATCCTTGACTGTCATGAAAGAACATATGACCTTAACAAAGGGAACATACAGGTTGTGCCGACTCAATCTCAATCAGATGGATACGACATAATTGCAACAAAGTTTGATCTTCCCAATCAGAGAGGCTTCAATAACACAAAGATAAGGGGGTATACTGGTATCATTAAGGACTAACTGAGAGAGAGGATTTCCTTTAACCATTTATATTCAACATCAGTTGCTTCCTTTGTTTACTTTTCTTTTTGGCGGAATGCCCTTTCTGTAGAGGTTTGTAGGGATCCTCTCAACACCCCAACTAACCTGGGACTGCTTCCAGATGGTTTTGTTCTAGCACTATTGGAGCTCCCAGAACTTGGTATTAAGGTATCTCTTCTTTCACTATTTGTTTCTGAGTTAGTGGTTTTGGCTTTAAGATCCCTAGGCCACCGATTGCTTGAGTTTGTATTTGCTAGTTTCAATTCATATTTTATTTTTAAGTTTCTATAAGTTGGGGGTTCAAACCTTATTTTCAGTCCCTTATGACATCCCTCTGTCGGTCAAATTCCTCACCTCTTCAGTTTGGCCAAGTGCTTTTGTATTATAATGGGAAATAAGTCTGTCTATCTTCCTCAGGAAGAAGAATGGGTTCATCCAAGGGGGGTTTGTCTACTTCCCAGCACCAGCATGATTTTGTTAAGGAAAAATGGGGGAGGGGAGGAGGGAGTTCTCTAGGAGGCCCTAAGGAAGCATGTAACTGATAGATCAACCAAATGCTCCCCTGCTTAGTGTAGGTTCTAGTAAAATGGGAATCAATAGGGGCCAAGCTTAGAAGAAGTAAAATTCCTTTGGGACAGTCAAGCATCTTCCCTCCCAGTGACCCTAGTTACACTATTGCGGAAATAATTCTCTACGTGATGCCTTTTGAGTTAGATTTTTCAGATGCAAAATATATTGTTGGGTTCCTGGGACAAGATGTTAAAAAGATTTAACAATGCCCAAATTAATTTGACAGAATTGACTCTTGACTCTGCGAAAGAAGCTTTAGTAATAATCAACCAGACTGATGATTCGAGGGAGGAAATGGATTCTAAACTGGGTGAAACAATGGAACAGTTGTAAGCTTCGAGCAAGAGAATCCATAAACAATCCAAGGAGATAAGACTTGGAAGGAAAGTTGAACTGCATTTCTGAAAAAACAATGCTCATGAAGACTCAAACACTGGCAAGGGGCAATAAAGGAAAGAAACCACTGGTCATCCAGGACAATAAAGAAAAGAAGCTAGAAGAAGAATGGAAGAGGTAAATATTTCATTTGACTATTTCCTGAATTATATATATTAGAGAATTTTGTATATCCTATGTACAATAGTTTTCTGTTTCTGTGGGACTTTAATCATTTTAGGAGTAGTATTCAGTCACAGTTTCGATGATAGGTTTTATGCATGTTCAAAAATGATACATGACAAAGTTGTATCCAATGCAACCAAGAAACACACTTAAAGAATGGAATTTGCAACCTCAAATTTTCTTTTGGTTGCAGATATATGCTAAAAAAGGAGGAATGCATGCAAATGAAGGACACTTGTAAGTATTGGGAGTTGTTTTTAAATATTATAAGTTCCTCATGAATGAGAGAGTAGAGAATAAGAGTTTTTCTTAAAACTAGTTGTTCCTGTGAGGGAAATCTCTATTTTTATACGAACTAGAATAATTTTCTATTATGGGAATAAATAAAATTTGTTCCATAATTTGTCTTCATTATATCTCATATTTGGTTTCAAATCTATGTGTTGAAGCTTCATATTTGAGACTCATATTTGAAGCTTCTTGTTTTTGGGTGCATGGTCTATATGGTGTCTCACTCTCAACTGATTTCTCTTCTGGAATAATCTTTCTACAAGCCCCCTAAAATCCTCAAAGAGAACTTCCAACACTTTATGCAACACTCAAAGCTTTGGGGTATTTTCAAGAGTTATCCTTGGAATTCTAGGGGAATATACTAGAACGG
>SNQJ01S0171802.1:52810-68255 GCA_010110895.2 Picea sitchensis
TATTCTTATTTGGTTTATTTATGCTAATGTAATAACCAAATGCAAGAGATTATTGAAGTTTGAGCTCACACTTACTGAATACATGGCTTGGTTTCAACTTTTCAAAGTAATAAAAAACCTTAAAATTCAATGTTAAGACAAATTGCTATAATGGCATTTCCTCTTCCCCTATGTAAAGAATAATGCTTTAAACATGGCTTTTTCTATTTAACAATCACAATGAAAAAAAAAACACCCTCAAACTTTGCAACCATTCTTTCAGTGTCCAAAACAATTAATGTTCATTTCACTTGGGCTATCAACTATCAATCAATTATAAAGTTGCGTAATTTTTACCGACATATAATATATACGTTTACAATATAGGCATTGAGTATTTTCTAGTGAAAATACAGACTTGCTTATTACTTCCATATATAAAACATTAATGCAACTACTAGTGGAGAGTTTAGCCTTGTGATACATGAGAGAAATAAATATCTTGGACTTGTGTTACATGAGATATTATAAAATCCCAATGGAGCAAAGCTATTAGGAATTAGTGCCAAAAAGATTATAAGCATATATAAACGGGAATTCATGTTAACAATTGGTTGTTGCGAGAATAATGGCCAATATAGATTACTAAGAAGAATACAAAGATGGTGAAGGGGACCCGAATTCCTATCTAATTTTCATTCCCAAATCTATTTGAAGCATTATAAGAATAAAGATTACTCAGAAGTATACAAAGGTGGTAAAGGGGACCCAAATTCCTATCTAATTTTGATTCCTAAATCTATTTGAATCATTATAAGAATTATTGATTAAAGTCAATACTACATACAACCATAATTAAATAAATAAAACTTGCAATTCAAAGAAAACAATTCAATACAAAGAAGCACAAGGAAATAACCCAGTTTACTCACTTCATCGGGCGCCATTTGTCCTATGCAGGTTATATGGGTCCCCTCTATCTTGTCTCCTTTGTCATCTCTCCTCTCCAAATGGTGGTCTCCTTTGATAGTTAGCCTACAATACATAGAGGTGAGGTCTGATTCATGTTGGGCTAGGGTAGACCTAAGGTTTGAGGAGAGGCCTGATTCATGATGGGCTAGGGCAGGTCTAGTTCACACACGTAGTGCAAAAATAATTTGTTTTGTTAAAAAAAGAATTGAATTGGTCTGTGTGTTTTGAATAGACAATTGTGGCATGCCTAACAATTAGGGGTAATTGGTATAATTAGGGAAAGGGGGAAATAGTAAAAGGAAACATGACAATGTTTAAGTTAAGACAAAGATGATGATGAGGATGAAAATTACAACGACAATGGTGATGATGATGATGATGATGACAAGGAGGAGGAGGAGAAGGAAGAGGAGGAGGATGACACTTATGACGACGATGATGCCAAAAATGACAATCATGATAACAATAATGGTGTGGTGATGATGATTGTGGTGGTGATGACAATGACAATGAAGACAATGTCAAAGTTTAAGATGATGCAGATTATGGTGATGACAATAATTATGAGGATGAGGAGGAGGATGATGGGGATGAGGACAAGGACAATGAAGACAATAATGATGAACAATGTGATGATGATCATGAGAATAATGACAATGATGATCACTTATTGATGAATGCTTAATGTGTACAATGAACCATTGAACCATACAACAATTATTTTTGAGTCTCCATAGAGATTCAAATATTGAAATCCATTCTCCCATGCTAAATCTAGTAGCGTGTTGGTTGCAATAGGTCCTACTTTGTTGTTGGTTGTAATGCCATTCCTAATTTGAATGTGATTTTTTCTAGATTTCATATTTTCAAGTTGAGTTTTTCACAAATGAGTTGAGTAATGAAATATTTGCATTGTGTTTGTTATATTCCCTACAACCCAATATCTTATGAGGTAAACCATTATTGATTCCTATTTGTGGGGATGATTGCCACTTGATTCATTGTAATAAGATGTATTTTCCTAACTATATCCTTCAATTGAAGGGGCATATTATAATAGAGATCTTCTCCAATCCACCTTTATAATCCCATTTTGACCTTAAATCCATCCCCCACCTACTAGCAAAGATGGGTAGTGATGATGTCTCGGTTTCATAGCTCGAGTGGTTGGGTAGTATGTTAGTTATCCTCCCCACCCGGGTTCAATCCTCAAAGTGGACATGTTGGACCATTGAGATAAGGCTAGAAGGGTAGGCACCCCATGGGATAGAAGTTCACACCCTTTGTTGGTGTGATTTGGGACATCTTGGCCCTTGCTAATTCATAAGTTTCCTGCTAGGCACTGGCTTGCGGGTTGTTGGCACTAGCGGGTGAGGCCCATGTAATTTTGGTGAGTTACCAATTCCTTTAGATCTACAAAAAAAATGGTTAGTGATGATATATGTTAGGGGTTAAGTGGGTTAAAATTAGTGATTAATGAGTTATTCGTTGGGGTCTAAGGGGTTAGGGTGTTAGTGTGATAGTAGGTTACTAGTAAATCTTAGTCAAACATATTCAACCATAGTCGACAATGGTTAATCATAATCAACAATCCACAACTATAGTTAATCATAGTTAAATATAAGCGATCATAGCCAATGATGATCAACCATAATCATTGAACATACGTTAGGGGGTTAGTGGGTAGTTTGGGGTCAGGGCATTAGGAGTTTAGTACATGAGGAATTAAGGGTTATTTTGTCAATTATGCTTTTACTTTTTGTATTTCATGCATGTATCAGTAATTATCAATATATCATATTACTTATTTTAATATTATTTATGGGTTGTATATAATTAATTGTTGATATATCATATCATTATAGACTTAAAAAAACTCCATGTCACCATTTAAACAAATATGGGTTATGATTTAGCATATTGGTTATAATCACAAATACTAATGTTTATGTTATTTGTGGTGCAATAGTGTCTACTTTACACGTTATAATATGTGCTATTGTGGTTGTAGTTATTAACGTGTAAATGTATCTAAAAGTAACCAATAATTACAAGAAAGATAAATTCAATAGGTTGTTTAGAAAAAATAAATATTTATGTGAAAAATCACTCAAATTGTTGTAATGCCTATAACCTATACTTAATTAATCTGGTAATTAACATATAATTGTATTTATAGCATATAAATTATAATTATAATTAATTATATAATTTAGTATATAATAATTAATTATGATATATTTAATTTATGGTGTTGGTTAGTTGTTCTATGAAATGTTTTTTTTGCTGGAATTTGGCAATATAAATTTACACGAATCATTAATTTTCATTGTTCAAAATTCATTTCTGAATGCATAAATGGATTTAGCATGCTGGAAAACTCCCAGGACACTCGGATTCTATAGAAATAATCACTCAAATCTACGAACCCAACAATTTTTCGCCGGATTTCAAGCAAATATCCCCGGAAAAAATCATCATTTCGTAGAATCTTTAGCCTATGACTTTAGTTTATAACTAAGCTATATTATCAACTACATAATTAAAACTTATATAATTATATTTAAGTAGTTATTATAGCATAGTTAATGATCGAATCAAAGTGGATATGGAAACATTTATAATCATTCCATATCTCAAGGCTCTATGAAGTCATTGGGATTCTATAGAAAATTCTTTAACATAGTTAATATATTATATCCCATTTAGATTATTTGTTAAGAAAATATATAGAGTCAAAGCAATTTGAACATGCATTTGATATTTTGGAGACGAAATTAGTTAACATCCTTATTATGCTACCTCCTACAGTATATAGTCTTTATTAGGCTTTGATTGTCATATTAGTTTCCTTTGAAGTATATAGCGTTTATTAGGTTTTGATTGTCATATTAGTTTCCTTTGTTTTAAAAATTTATGTACGAAAAAAACAAAATTTATGTATGAAACCTAATGTTAGACATAAGAAACAAAAAAAATTATTTTTTAATATACAAAATAATGTATTTTTTTAACACTTCATTGGTTGATGAGTTCGAAGTGTTATTGGAACCTTCACATGGTTCAAGAATTTAAATTAATTTGACACTTAATATTATGTCTTGCTAATATCTTTGAGGTTGGTAAAATTATTGGTATATCTTCCTTCTGCTGATATGCTTATGGAATATTGTCAATATGATTATGGACTGTCACAACCACTGCATTGTGATTCAATTCAAGTCTCCATCATTTGCAGAGGATTTGGCACATAAATCGCCACAATCTCATGCTTCAAGACATCCACATTCTCCCTTTGCGGAACATCCGTCACCATCAACTGCCCTGTGACTTCATCATGAACATTTGAAGTATTATTCTAGGAGCGATGACGAAGTCTTTGGAAACACCACCTTAGTATTTAATCCAATGTCATACCATTATGTAAATTCCCTAATCAATGATGCAGTCAATGCATCTATGATCAATGATGCAGTCGAGGCTTTGAGGTCTGTATAAGGTTAGAACTTATCCTCACTACCTACCCATCTCCTCACCACCTCGCCATATCCTCACTATCTGGACACATCCTCACC
This sequence comes from Picea sitchensis, assembly GCA_010110895.2. NCBI lineage: Eukaryota > Viridiplantae > Streptophyta > Pinopsida > Pinales > Pinaceae > Picea > Picea sitchensis. The sequence goes on from SNQJ01S0171802.1 coordinate 57,337, forward strand.
TTCTATTACAGAAGCGCCTAAAGCATGCAAAGGAAATAAGGTAGGGTTTTTTTCAACATCTTCTAGCCATAATATATTGATGTAAGGTGGTTCTCCCCCATCATGGGTAGGGAGTGATAGGATTTCTAGGTTTACTGCTCCCAAAGATGAACTACTCCCTAAGACTCCAAGATATGAACCAACGGACCAAATGTAAAAACTAATGGAGCCTCTTAATATTAGACTGCAGTTAATCTTGCCATGGTCCCTACTCCCAAGTAAGTACTTGTTTGGAAATATGGGACTCATGGGTTTCTGTTATTTCTAAGAAATAAGGTGGAGGACAATCTCTATGGTGTTAATTTATGATTTCAAGGCATAGGTGGTAGGTTGGTCGTCGATTAAATTGTTCAAGAAGAATACTTTGGCTACCAATTACTACTGCACCTGTATCTTGACATCTACCAAAAATAAATTGAACAACATCCATGAAGTTGTGCCCAATAATAACTCAATACATGATTTTTTTTTATCTTACCTTAACCATAGGGAAATTTCTCTTATATGCTTGTTTTTCTACAATGACTCTAGGTTTCCCATGATTCATAGCTACAATATAGGCCTTGAGTATTGTCTAGTGAAAATATATTCTTGTTTATTACTTCCAAAGAACTGCAACTACTAGTAGAGAGTTTATCCTTGTGATACATGAGAGAAATAAATAGCTTGGACTTGTGTTACATGAGATATTATAAAATCCTAATGGAGCAAATCTCTTTGGCATTAGTGCCAAAAATATTATAGGCTAATGCAACCAAATAAGCATAGATAAACAAGAATTCATGTTAACAATTGGTTGTTTCTAGAATAATGGCCAATATAGATTACTAAGAAGCATACAAAGGTGGTAAAGGGGACCCAAATTCCTATCTAATTTCCATTCCCAAATTTATTGAAGCATAATAGAGATTACTAAGAAGCATACAAAGATGGTAAAGGGGACCCAAATTCCTATATAATTTTCATTCCCAAATCTATTTGAAGCATTATAAGAATACAAATTACTAAGAAGCATACAAAGCAAAGGTGGTAAAGGGGACCCAAATTCCTATCTAATTTTCATTCCCAAATCTATTTGAAGCATTATAAGAATTATTAATTATAGTCAATACTACATACAACCATAATTAAACAAAAAAAACTTGCAATTCAAAGCACACAATTCAATACAAAGAAGCATAAGAAAATAACCCAGTTTACTCGCCTCATCGGACGTCATTTGTCCCTCTATCTTGTCTCCTTTGTCATATCTCCTCTGCATATGGTGGTCTCCTTTGTTAGTTAGCCTACACTACATAGAGGTGAGGTCTGATTCATGTTGGGCTAGGGTAGACCTAAGGTTTGAGGAGAGGCATGATTCATGATGGGCTTGGGCGGGTCTAGTTCACACACGTAGTGAAAAATTCATTTGTTTTGTTAACAACATAATTGAATTGGTCTGTGTTTTGAATAGACAATTGTGGCATGCCTAAAAATTAGGGGTAATTGGTATAATTAGGGAAAGGGGGAAATAGTAAAAGAAAACATGACAATGTTTAAGCTAATACAAAGATGATGATGAGGATGACAATGACAACGACAATGATGATGATGATGATGACGATGATGAGGAGGAGGAGAAGGAAGAGGAGCAGGATGACACTTATGATGACGATGATGCCAACAATGACAATCATGGTGTGGTGATGATGATGGTGGTGGTGATGACAATGATGATGAAGACAATGTCAAAGTTTAAGATGATGAGGATTATGGTGATGAAAATAATTATGAGGATGAGGAGGATGATTATGGGGATGAGGACAAGGACAATGAAGACAATAATGATGAACAATGTGATGACGATCATGAGAATGATGACAATGACAATCACTTATTGATGGATGCTTAATGTGTACAATGAACAATTGAGCCATACAACACTTATTTTTTAGTCTCCATATAGATTCAAATATTGAAATCCATTCTCCTGTGCTAAATCTAGTAGTGTGTTGGTTGCAAGAGGTCCCAATATTGTTGGTTGTAATGCCAATCCTAATTTGAATGTGATTTTTTCTAGATTTCATATTTTCAATTTGATTTTTTCACAAGTGAGTTGAGTAATGAAATATTTGCATTGTGTTTGTTATATTCCCTACAACCCAATATCTTATGAGGTAAACCATTGTTGATTCCTATTTGTGGGGATGATTTCCACTTGATTCAGTGTAATAAGGTGTATTTTCCTAACTATATCCTCCAATTGAAGGGACATTTGATAATAGGGATCTTCTCCAATCCACCTTTATAATCCCATTTTTACCTTAGATTCATCCTGCACCTACTAGAAAAGATGGGTAGTGATGATGTCTCAGTTTCATAGCTCGAGTGGTTGGGTAGCATGTTAGTTATTGTCCCCAACTAGGTTCAATCCTCAAAGTAGACATGTTGAACCATTGATATAAGGCTAGAAGGGTAGGCACCCTGTGGGATAGAAGTTCACCCTGTGGGATAGAAGTTCACACCCCTGGTCGATGTGCTTTGGGATGTCTTGGCCCTTAATAATTCATAAGTTTCCTACTAGGAACTGGCTTGCGGGTCGTTGGCACTGGCCTAGAGGTTATAGTGGTAGCCAATTGGATTTGAAGTTGAGCCTCACCCATGTAATTTTGGTGAGTTACCAATTCCTCTAGATCTAAAAAGAAGATGGTTAGTGATGATATATGTTAGGGGTTAAGTGGGTTAAAATTAGTGATTAATGGGTTATTTGTTGGGGGCTGAGGGCTTAGGGTGTTAGTGTGTTAGTAGGTTACTACTAAATCTTAGTCAGACATATTCAACCATAGTCAACAATGGTCAATCATAGTCAACAATCCACAACTATAATTAATTATAGTTAAATATAAGCGATCATAGTCAATCATGGTCAACCATAATCATTGACCATAGGTTAGGGGGTTAGTGGGTGGTTTGGGGTCAGGACATTAATAGTTTAGTACATGAGGAATTAGGAGTTATTTTGTCAATTATGCTTTTACTTTTTGTATTTCATGCATGTATCAGTAATTATCAATATATCATATTAATTATTTTGATATTATTTATGGGTTGTATATAATTACTTGTTGATATATCATATCATTATAGACTTAAAAAACTCCATGTCACCATTTAAACAAATATGGGTTATGATTTAGCATATTGTTTATAATCACAAATACTAATGTTAATGTTATTTGTGGTGTAATAGTGTCTTCTTTAGACGTTATTATATGTGCTATTGTGGTTGTAGTTAGTAACGCGTAAATTTATCTAAAAGTAACCAATAAATACAAGAAAGATAAATTCAATAGGTTGTTTAGAAAAGAAAAATTGATGAAAAATCACTCAATTTGTTTTAATGCATGGGTACTATAACCTATATTTAACTAATATGGTAATCAACCTATAATTGTATTTATAGCATATAAATTATAATTATAATCATTTTTATTTATATAATTTAGTATATAATAATTTATAATAACTAACTATGATATATTTAATTTATAACTAAGCCATATGATCAACTACATAATTAAAACTTATATAATTATATTTAAGTAGTTATCATAGCATAGTTAATGATAAAATCAAAGTGGATAGGGAAACATTTATAATCATTCCATATCTCAAGGATCTAGGAAGTCATTGGTATTCTTTAGAAAATTCTTTAACATTGTTAAGATATTATATCCCATTTAGATTATTTGTTAAGAAAATATATCGAGTCAAAGCATTCGAACATGCATTTGATATTTTGGAGAAGAAATTAGTCAACATCCTTATTATGTTGCCTCCTGCAATATATAATGTTCACCAGATGCAAATCATCCACCTGTGTGATTTATTCTCTGAATCCTATCTCGGATAAGCTATCCCTCTTTCCACCCATCATCCACCCATGTGATTCATTCTTAGAATCCTCTCTCAGATAAGCCATCCCTCTTTCCAAACAGTAGGATTGGCCAGGATTAAATGTAGTCTGATAGATTGTGGTCTTTGCCTACACAAAAGGAGTTGCATGTTATCGCACAATGTGTAGTTTGCGCAAAGCCCAACCCAAACAAAAAGTGTGTGACACAATTGTGAACACCTATCATTGTCACCTCAATATATGTCCCCCTCGTTTTAGGGAAGGACAAGACCAACACAAGGGACACTTCAAGGGTGACCCTAGGGGGATTGCAAGGGGGGGGGATAAGGATCTATAATAATACCCATATAGGTCAAGGTCAAGGTGAGTTTTGAGTCTTGGGGAAATATTCTTTGGAGATGATAAATAATTCCCAATGTCGTGTATATGCAAAACAATGTTAAACTATCCAAAACAAGACAAGATATGATGATATAATCCTCAAAACCAATGGGGAATAAAAAACAAACCTTGTTGTCCCAAAATTGAAATAGTATGGAAATATATATCATCAGTAAAGAGACTATGACAACTACAAATTAAACCATCAAAATCAAGTGTATGATGTTGTAAAATTAAGCCAACAATTAGTAGACAATCGTCTAATATTTAAACCAAGACTCTGATAGAAAGAGAGGGTTGTTAATAAGTGTTATCAACAAAGTTTTCTAAAAGGATTATGGCTGTAGCATTCTTTTTCTACAACAACAATTACTATACACTAAAATCAACAACTAAGCCACCAAACAATATCTATTAAATAGTATATCAATTATGACAGCTTGCAAGTAAATTTCCGCTGTAGAAAAGTTGTAAAAGAGTAAAAGAGAGTGAGTTTGTTGCAACCCTAATGGTTGTAGATTAATTCTTGTTACAACAACTTAATATATTGGAAAATTAATATGCCCTAAGGGAACAATATATCTTAAATCACATAAGATTTAATTCCAAACTTGAACAATTCAATCTCTTTGAAATCACATTTACCAACGCAATAATATTAAATCTCCAATGCAATGATTAGTGCCTTATCTATTGGGTAATGGTTTATCTTTCTTTGAGTTAGGGTTTATCACTCTTTTAGGGGTGTAATCCCTTTTACTCTATAGAGAAAAAAAAACTTAACAAGGTTAAGCTACAAGGGTGTAAGACATTTTATTCCTTGTAGCAACCCTTAAGTCTTTTCAATAATAATAAAAGAGAATTCCTTGATGGAGGGTGTATTCCCTTATACTCCTCCAAGGGTTTGAAAAAATGACCTTGAGATCAATAAGAAACACATACAATTGCATAAATTCTTTAATTAATCAAACAGATAGCATGAAAAACCATTACTTATCAAAGATATTCCACTAAAATTGCCAAGAACAAGCATCCAAGAGAAGTTGCTAGCCTTTATTCAAACAATAGACAAGTAAAGCATCCATTTGCACAAAAGACAAGAGATAGTGAATTTCCCAAGGAGGGAGAAAATTTAAATCCAAGTGTATGTAATTCTCAAGTGATGAGATGTGAAAATGAAAAAGGGATGGCCTCTATTTATATGAGGCCATCTAAACCAAATTGTCCACATAAAAATGTCAACATTAAATTAAAAGAGGGTCAGATGCATTTATTTTCTCTTACAGTTTTCAAACAATAAAATTACTTAAGATAAACCCTAAAAAGGGTGATGTCATGCCCTAGAAGGGTGATGTGAGGCATAAAAGTGAGACATTGAGTCTCAAGAAGCAAATCATTGGGATGTCAAAGGCCATGCTTCAGGATCTCATGTGCTTGAGTGTCATGCCATGCATATTCCTTCTTCAAACCACATAACCTCACCTTTGGAACCATCAAAGCCACCAAACCCTAGCCTCAAAGTGATGTCAACGAATTAGGAAGTGACGTTCTAAGCCTCCAAAGGAAAACATCCAAGTGCAATGGGATATGATATCATCCTCTAGTGTTGTCAAAGTGCCTCCAAAAGAAACGTTCATCATCCCATGTGTGCAATACATCTGAGGTGTTGTACCTAGCCTATGGGGTTTAGTGTCCATCCTAGTGGTTTTCAACCCCCCATGAAGGTCAAAATGGCATAATTCCTCCATGGATATCTTTCACTGAGAAAGGTTTTGCAAAGACGAACAACTACGACCTCCAAGTGACCACAAGTCACATGTATCATTCCAAGTAAGCCACATCTAATAAAAGAACCACCCAAACATGTGCATTAAATCCCCCCTTTTCAAACTAAACAAATGCTCAAAGACCTTATAAAAATTGACAAATTTGAGTATGGGAGGGTTGTCATGGTTCCCTATTCGGTAGACCAATCCCCAAGTCAAGGAGTGTTTCCCAAGAACATCCTCTCTAAGTCATGTAGTGAATATGAAATGGACAGGGTTAATACTTTTGGGCATGGGGTTTCTGACATACAAAGGGCTCATATTATCTCATTTATGGGTTCCTTTGTGGAGGGTGTGTTACATCCCTCGTTTGTAATGCAACATTTTTCCAAGCCCTTGCCTTTAATTTTGTATGATCTGATTATTGAGTGCTATGTGAAAGGAAGGTAAAGAGAACTGTAATTCCAATTGAAGTTAGGGACACATTGAGTGCCATATGCATGGGAAATTAAAAGACACCGCAAATGCATTCCCGCAACGAACGATACTTTTATTAATTATGTGTTTTTATTTTTTACAAGTCCTTCTTTTTAAGGAGAAGCATTTTATTTACCTCAGTACCTTAGGGAAAGCATCTAGAGGGATCATTTATGGATTTTATTTTTTTCCAACTACAACACCTCTGGGCCTTTAGCCCCTTCTTCCCGTGAAATGAGGTACAATCCCCTCTAGTGAACCCATAAAACTCGAAAGATGAGGAAATCAAGGGGAAGAAGCATGGATTATGGTAAGTATGATTGGGAATGGTACGATGACCCTTCAAGGAGTCCCTCTAGTAGGAACCCTTTTCCTAAGGGTGACCCACCTACTAGGAAATCATGTCAACCAATAAGGTGAAATGAAGCAAAAGGTATAATTTCCAAGCAAATGTTTTCATAATAAAGAAAGGAATATTTGAAATGTGCTCAAATGCTTCAATTATTAAAGTGACACTTATAATGAGACCAGACTTGTTACCTCATGAAGCAGGACGTGTTTTCCTTTCTGGGACAAGATGGTATGGTGGACGCTACTACTGTCAATGAATGGCGATGTATGGTGAGAGGAGGGGCTTTGTCTGTTCGTCTGGCTCTCGACATTCCATGTCTTCAACCTGCATACCTCGATACATCATCTCCTTAGTTACCCAGAGCCATAGGGTGTAACATTTGGCTCCTACTTGAGGACATGTGTTTGTCGTAGAGCGCATGAGAACCTCAACATCTCTCAGTATGACATGTGCCTACACACTCAAAAAACACACTAGAGCATTGAGGGTGCCTAAATCACCCTTTATTCATATAAGAAAGACTTCAAATTTTCAAAATTGACAACTATAACATTTCTTAAAAATAAAATTTTGCATTTTTTCAAAAACGTCTAACCAATATGCAATCTAATTCAAGCAAATGTATCACAACAACTATGCATGGATGCAAGGAAGAAATATGCAAATATAAATAAATGAAACTAAACTAACATGACCACAAAAATACCAATTCAAGAAAACAAATGACCTACCTACCTACCTAGGGCTTGTGGTCCATAGAAATCAAGTGCCAGGAGATGTCAAATGAAATTGTACAACCAGTGCAACCACCTCCTCAACATCTCACCCAATATTTTCCCCTTGTTCTTAATTATAAAACGTATCAAGGATAAGCTAAGAACATAATAATCATGAATATCAATAAGAATATAATCAATGATAGAAAGCATCACATTGATGTGGGTGGGGGGGAGAAAATATTGCTACAAAGAATAGCGACAAGCTTGATCCACCCATCCCTGATTAGGTTCGCCATATGTAGATGATGTCTCATCTTCTTCCTTATTAACATGATCATTGCTTCCTAAAGACTAAGAGGAGATGAGAGATTCAAAGAAGACCTTATGATTTCCCAACGAAGAAGATACAAGATAAGGGACAACCTCAGGTCTAAATAAAGAATCCCTCTCCATACTCAAAACATGTTTCCTCTTTATTTGGAGGCTTCCCTTGATGTCATAAATGGGATCTCCATCAAACGTGAAACCACCAATGTCCCATATATGCCTCCCAACATGTATGAAATCATCAATGTGTCGATCAACTGTATCACTGGGACCGATCACTTCTTCATCTTCATCAAGTGGGAGCATGGATACAAATGTCTTGTTCAAATCTTCAACATGAGAAACTTCATCAGGATCTTCTTGGAAAATTTCTTCATAGATTTGTTCTTCAGTCATTTCTTCATCTACAATGTCTTTCTCTTCAGTAAGAGGTATCTCACCAAGTTGTACTTCAATAGATACCTAAGATAACTCCTATATAAGACTCATTAGACACTTGATGGCTTCATCAGTAGTCTTTTTCATTTCCATCTAAAGAAACTCCCTTGTGATAGGGAAAGTTTTTGGCAATGGTCCATCCCGAGTGTCATGAGAATCCCCTGATTCCATAATTATATTTCCTGAAATGACACCTTAATGGAATTTCCAAATGAGCTCAAGGATCAACAAAGATGGGGAGGGTATCTTCCCTCAATGGAGTGGCCAAATAAACTTATATGAGGTTCATCAAAAGTCAAAAGGGAACTTTCCTCAAATGGAGTCACCAAGAAATATATAGGTAAAGTCTTGTGGGAATAACTTGCCAAGTTTCATTATGGGATCAGAAAGGAATCAAAATCCTCTCCAATAACAGTGCCAAAAAATTTATTGCACAGTTTGTAGTTTGGGAAAATCCCAACCGAAACAACAAGTGTGTGACACAACTGGGAACACCTGTCACTTTCACCTCAATAGATGCCCCCCTCGTTTTAGTGAAGGACAAGTCCAACATAAGGGAGGCTTCCTAGGTGACCCTAGGGGGATTTCAAAGGGGGAAACAAGTAGCTAGAAGGATAACCCTATAGGTTAAGGTCAAGGTGAGGCTTGAGGATTTGGATATGGTAAATGATTGGAAATGTCATGTACCTGCAAAATAATGTTAAAATTGTTGGATTACTAAGAGGGGGGGTGAATTAGTAATAGAGAAATCTAATCCTTTTTAACCATATAATATCAATGTAGAATTATCATCCAATAATTGCAGAATAAATAAACAATGAACAAATGAGAAATCATACACATACACAGTACACTAGTGTTTTTACGTGAAACCCAAAGTGGGAGAAAACCACATAATGATTTTTCTTATATGTCTTGAAGAATTACATTCATTGGAAACACCAACTTCCTTTGTTTTCCATTTTTTACTGGAAGGGGGATCCAACCCCTTAGTTTCTCAGGCTACAACCTGAGGGAAGATTCAACTCCCCAATTCTTTGGCTACAACCAGAAGGAGGCTACATCCCCCTATGTTCTCTGACTACAACCAAAAGGTGGCTACAACCACCTGTCCTTTCCTTGTCCAAACGCCCTGAAATAAAAGTAGAATGATAGAACCAATGTCACACTATCACTGTGAGATATACTGTTGTAAACATGTACCAATCAATTTGTAATCAACCTGTACCATAAACAAGTGCATCAACCATGCACCAACTTGTACCAAACAACCTGTAATCAGCCTGTACCATAAACAAGTGCATCAACCATGCACCAACCTCAACCAAAATCCCTCAGCAATTTCATCATCCAAATTTTATTTGTAACTCTGTAATAGACCTGGTGTATATGATCACATGCATTATTGAATTCTGTCTTATTCTAGAGAGAAAACTTGTAGAGTGTGCCCCGCATAGAATATTTGTTGTATGGATATGAAATTGTGCACATAATACTACAAACTATACTCTAACCAATGCATTTGGTCTTACTGAATTTGGATCTGTTATGAATAAGTTATGACATTTTTTCCCGAAACACCTTAGAAAGCATTATCAAAAGAATTTATCCTCCCTTGAATTTTGGCCTTCTTTACTTCACCTTCCCTCTGAAATTTGTCTTAGATATCCTTTGGTTACCTTAGTCACTTGTAGATATTCAATATACTCAAGTGTGATTAAAATGAGAGATCATTGACTCTTATTTATACTTTCATGTAGCTTCCTCAAGGGGTTACCTTTTAACCATCTTAACCCACTTTCCTTATTTTAGGGTTAACCCACTTCTGACTACTTGTCCACTTAGTAATTTCTCCATTAACTTTATTATTAAAATAATTTATTTTTTATCCACTTTAACTTATCGTACACTCATCACTTCACTTTATTATTTAAATTATCTTCTAACCATCTTAACCCACTTTCCTTATTTTAGGGCTAACCCACTTTTAACCACTTGTCCACTTAGTAATTTTTCCATTAACTTTATGATTTAAATAATTTATTTTTTATCTACTTTGACTTATAGTACACTCATCACTTCACTTTATTATTTAAATAATTTCTTCTTTGCAACCACTTGACTACTTTGACCTTTTGGGGCTTCTAGATGACTCATGAGGGTTCTCCAACTTCACATGGTCATAACTCTCTAACCGTGAGGAGTTATGTGACGTTCCACATACCACTGAAAATGGCATGACATGTACTATCCATATAGAATAGTATTACCTCCAAATATATTAAAACTCATACCATTATCCATCAAACAAATTTGGGTCGCCCACACACACACCTGCAAAGAATATAACACATACCCAACATTCTCCCACTTGTTGTTTTCTTTGCATCCAGGGGTCTGTTGTGGGGTATTCTACCCTACGGACTGGCAAGCTAGGGCTCTAAACTTGCATGCAGATCATGATCCTTCCTAAGCTACTTTTGACCTTCTACCCGAATCTGAAACCCCTTTTTCTTAGGCAAACA
>SNQJ01S0171805.1:0-16896 GCA_010110895.2 Picea sitchensis
TCATCCTTATGCTCCAAAAAACATACTTATGTCCATCAAACTATGGTATTCCATTTTTATACAAGTTGGTACTCTCCATGATCTACCTTTCAGTGATTAAACTGATTTTTGAAGGACCATGCTCTGATACAAATTGTTGGATTACTGAGAGGGGGGGTGAATTAGTAATAACATAAATATAGTCCTTTTTCTTCAAATGTTATATCAATGTAGAATTATTATCCAATAATGAGCAGTAATAAATAAACAATCACACACATACACAGTACACCAGTGTTTTACGTGGAAACCAAAATCGGGAGAAAACCACAATTTTTTTTATTTTATATATCTTGAAGAATTACATTCATTGGAAGCACCAACTTCCTTTGTTTTCCAGCTGCAACTGGAAGGAGGCTCCAACCACCTAGTTTCTCAGGCTACAACCTAAGGGAAGCTCCAAGTCCCCAAATCTCTGGCTACAACTAGAAGGAGGCTACAACCCCCAATTTTCTCCGGCTACAACCGGAAGGTGGCTACAACCACCTATCCTTGCCCCGTCCTGCCACCTTGAAGTAGAAGTAGAATGATGGAACCACTGTCACACTATCACTGTGAGATATACCAGTGTAAACCTATACCAATAAATATGAACCATGCATCAACCTGTACCTCAAATTGTAATCAACCTGTACCAAAAAAAGTGCATCAACCATGCACCAACCTGTAATCAATATGTACCATAAACAAGCGCATCAACCATGCACCAACCTGTAATCAACCTGTACCATAAACAAGTGCATCCAACCATGTTCCAAGTATGTACCAATCATGTGTCAACTACTCATCAACTATGAATCATCAATATGTACCAACATCATCAATTATACACCTCATGTATGTGCGCCAACTCATCAACTACTTGTCTTAACCATGTACTCAACATGTACCTCAACCCAAAGCCCTCATCAATTTCATCATCCAAATATGATTTGTAGCTCTGTAATAGACCTAGTGTATATGATCATATTCCTGCAAACCTTTCTTAACTTTAAAAACAAGAGACTAGCATTTTCATCAAACTTTTCTTTAGTCTCACATGCCTAGTTTTGGATTAGTCAACAACCCTAGCTTGAAGTAATCATAAATTTGAAACTGTAATGTATAAAGATCTAAAACTGATACACAATGTTCTTCAGTGTGTTTTATGCAATTCCTCCAAGTTGAACTACTTGGAACATCTCAGAAAAGGAGTTATAGCAAAAATGACATACCTTGTTGAATTCTGTCTTATTCTAGAGAGCGACCTTGTAGTGCGTGACCCACAAATAATATTCGATGAAATGATCTGAAACTATTACACAGAATACTACAGACCGTACCCTAACCAACACAATTGGTCCCACTTAATTTGGATCTATTATGAAGAAGCTATGACGTTCTTACCTGAAACACCTGATTTTGACTAGTTTCAGGACTCGCCACAAACCCTATTTTCCACAGAGTGTAACTCCCAAAATACAATGACCCATAAGATTAATTTTTAACCAAATATACTTGGATATGTTTTCTCACTTGTATAGAAATATCAGGATCTGAGTCATTATAGAAAAAAAGTTATAGTGAAAATGGTGAGATGACCTAAAAATAACATACCTTAAAAAGCACCATCAAAAGAATTTATCCTTCCTTGCATTTCGGCCTTCTTTTCTTCACTTTCCTTAGAATTTCAGCTTAGATATCATTTGTATACCTCAAACACCTATAGATATTCAATATTCTCAAGTGTGTTTCAAATGAGAGAGCCTTGCCTCTTATTTATACTCTCCAAGTAGCTTCCTTAAAAACATGTTCTAGGTCACTTGGCCCCACTTTCCTTATTTTAGGGTTGAACACTGATTTTGGACTAGCTCTGTGGACCTCACACAACCCCTATTTCCACAGAGTGTAACTCCCAAAATACAAATGACCCATAAGATTAATTTTTAAACCAAAATATACTTGGATATGTTTTCTCACTTGTATAGAAATATCAGATCTGAGTCATTATAGAAAAAGTTATAGTGAAATGTGGTGAGATGACCTAAAATAACATACCTTAAAAAGCACCCATCAAAAAGAATTTATCCTTCCTTGCATTTCCGCCTCCTCTTACTCTCCTCAGAATTTCCAGCTTAGATATCATTTGTAAAAATCAAACACCTATAGATATTCACATTCCTAAGCAGAGCCTCTTAAAAATGAGAGAGCCTTGCCTCTGTATTTATACTCCAGCTTCCCTTTTAAAAACATGTTCTAGGTCACTTGGCCCACCTTTCCTTATTTTAGGGTTGGGTCCCACTCTCTAATTTCTCCATTAAAATTATTGTTAATTTATTTTGTATTCAATTTTTTTTTTTTTTTTTTTTTTTTTTTTTTATTATTTAATTCTTTTAAAATCTCTTAAACCACTTTTGATTACTTTGACCTTTGGGGCTTCTAGATGATATATGAGGGGCCTCAAACTTTGTAAGGCCATAAATCCCAAACCTGGTGAAGGAGTTATGTCACATTCTACATATCACCGTAATTGGCATGACATATACTATCCATAGAATAGTATTATTCTAAAAATATATCATAACTACACTGCTACCTATCAAAACAAACTTGGGTCCATTACCTAAACTCGGGTCTCCAACTTCTCAAGTGGGCTTGAAGTAACTTCCCTAACCATGGGGATTTATTTGACATTCCACATACTACCAGATTTGGCATGACAAGAAATATCCATTCAGGATATTTTCCCCCATAAATCTACTCTTTCCTTCATCTCTCATTATTCCACAATTACATGGGTTCTCTTACTCCAAAAAAAAACGTCTTCCCATGAGGGATTTCTATAAGGGATCTACTCACTTTGGAGTTCATCCATATTTACTTCTTATCAACCATGACAAAAAAATAATGAGTCATATTTACATCAAACACTATTGGGTCCATTACCCAAACCTTTGTGCTACAAGTCTTTCTTCAAGGGTTGACATCAATGACAACCAGCCTTAATCAACAATCTTCCCCATCACCTGATTAACTCTTGAAGAGGGATTCCATCTACCAACCTGACTGTAATTCATTCCTGGGTCAGAGGGTTGTTCTAATCCTGAGCAATTCAATTCAGCAAATTACTGAATCGGTGGAGGTTAATACAACCATTCCTGGTCCCCTCCACCATCTCTTTCATAACATTCATGGGCTCTTTTATCACATTGTCTTTCCAACAATCATGCAACAATTATCGATTTTCTATTAAAATAACAAAATTTACATTCATCAACCTTTTATACAAAGGTCCATCAAATCAAACATTCACACATTTGAGTTTTCCATAGTCTCTTGGCCAATATAGTTATATTTACGAACTGGGTGAAACACGGTGTTACATAAATGTTGATAACTTTTTGATATTTTAAAGACAGATATCAATGTACATCGACATTAGATGGAAAGATTTATTTTACTTTTAGATAAGTTAAGTATATCATACTATGTATAGCAAATTGATAGAAGTCAATAAAAACTTTCGTGAATACTTTTTTTTATCAAGGATTTTGAGGAGACTATTAGAGAATAACATATTTATGTGATATATATGTAACTTGATAGGCCACTTGATTCTAATAGAATAACAATGGAATTGTTTTTTTCTGTGTGAAAAAATAAATATGTTGCAACAATCTATTTTAAATCTAACTCATGAATATTATAATTTCTACAATTTTTTGAAGTTGACCAATCTGAAAAAAAGTTGCATATTTTAAACACATTTTTTTACCCGTCATGTAATTTTCTTAATTTTTACTTCAAAGTGAAATCTAAAAATACTCTTTTGAAGATGACAGTCTAAAACTTATTATTATAAATTTTCTATATTTTTTCACTGTAATGAATTTTTTGTTTGTCTCAATCATAATGTCACCTAAAAATATTATGCAATGTTCTTTTCTTAATAATTAAAATTATCTAAAAACAATGAAAATGAATATTAATTATATCAAATGAAAGTAGATTCAATTCTAATAATGTTGGTATCAGTTCCGAAACTAAACTCTTTGTATTTACAAGAGTGTGCTACCTCTAAAGTTGAAGTAAGTTGGAGAGAATTGAGAGTTTTTTGCAAAGTGTCTCATTTGCAAGTTTTTGGCCGAACTAATATTCGAGTCGATTTTTTTTTTTTTTTTGGCCGAAAGATGTTTTCTAATGGAATTCATAAGAAATAAGAAAACTTTCTATTTGACTTGCAATGTTTCAACTGAAAACATTTTCAGCCAAAAAGTGTATGTTTTCAACCGAAAAGTTAAAAACTTCGGCCGAAAAAGTGATTCTAACAATTTTTCCACCCCATTCTCACAAAAGTGTTATCCACCTTCATAATGTTAACCTTATATTAATAAGGTGTTTTAAGCATGATGCATTGATTGATTGTAAGGGTTATTTGAAGGTTTTGTCGAACCACAAAGACAAAAGGTTTGGAGGAGTAATGGTGAGAGTAATAAGGGTATATCAAGTAGTCCTTTGCACCTTTCCATGGTCTTATGACTATGTAATCAATGGTCGGAATGGTAGTTTACACATCCTCTAATGCGTCAACTATGTCACTTGAAGAATAAATTGCCTCATTGATGAAGATCATCTCAAAAAAAATAGAAAATTAAGCGAGTCACATGTGTAATAGTGGAAGTTTGTCAAAACAATGGAAGACATCGACATGATAGAGTTCATCGATCCTTTCCAAGGAGAAGGAAATTTCCTTTCATGTAAGGGTAGCACCAAGACTATTCACACGACTCCTCCTTCCCCACCCCCTTACCAAAATCAGCAGAGAACCAAGTTCCGAACCATTAGAGAATCAACATCAAAGGAATGACGCAAGTGCATTTATGTAGAGGAGGATTTTTTTATTTTCTACGTGAAGAGAAGTCAAATAGATACGTCTTTCTCTAAAAGAAACCATACTTCATGGGTTTGCAAAATATATCTCAATTGATGGTCTCTTGAATTTGATCCAACGACGTACACCCTTACTACACTTCCAGTTTTCTTGTGCCTACCACACAACCTCTTAATAGTTGAGATGGTAAATATTTGGTCAATATCGATGACAAACTATGGAACTATATTGACCAATACCATCCCAAACAAAGCCTCCACACTTCTGTTCAGATCTGTCTAGAAGTAGATCTTTATTATGGGATTTCAAAAGAAATAGAACTAAAGATAGAGCATCGGATCCATATCCAAACCCTTGACTATGAATAGTTGTCATTCAAATGTAATGGATGGCTTGAAAATGGGAACCTTTCTTTTTGTTTCCTAGATATAACCAAGAGATATACCCCGTAGGACTCTTCTATCTCCTCAAACCCACATCGAAATTGTGTAATCATTCCCCCCTCCCTTCCTCCCCACATTTTCCTCCTCTTCCACCCCGACAACCCAATAATGTTTAGGTTCTTAAATACTTGATGAATTATAACCCTGCATATCCTACCCTTACTCCTCCTTCAACCCCTCCTCTTCCCTCACTTGAATTCAATATTCCTTTCCCTTCTCCTCTCCCTCCTATTTTCCCAACACCTGCATATCCTACCCTTACTCCTCCTTCAACCCCTCCTCTTCCCTCACTTGAATTCAAGATTCCTTTCCCTTATCCTCTTCCTCCTACTTTCTCACCACCTGCATATTCTACCCTTACTCCTCCTTCAACCCCTCCTCTTCCCTCACTCGAATTCAAGATTCCTTTCCCTCCTACTTTCCCACCACCTGCCCTTGAGAAAAAATGGGCCCTCATCCTATCTCCAAGATCTGTCATCCCCTCCTACCCTATGTGAGATATGTGAGAGAATAGATCTCCTCCTCTTCCTCTCCTCCCCAACATCCTCCATATGTTCCTCTTTTCTTTCCCTCTCATACTCATCCTCTCTATCTAACCTAAAATTTGGGTCCTTCCTATCTAACCTAAACTGTGAATCCTTCAATTGAGTAGATTAAAACTTTAAGCATACTCAAGGAACTAGAGAAAAGGATAAAAAAATAAACAAAGGAAACAAGAGAAGAAGGGGCCTATAAATTTGTTAGATATAAAAAATAAAAAAAATAAGCAAAGGAAACAAGAGAAGAAGGGGCCTATAAATTTGTTAGATATTCGAGATAACATAATGCCGTCTTCCAAATCAATGATAGTGTTTTCCTCACACAATGAGTCAACGGCCACAATATAAAAGTAAGAAGATTTGAAGAATATAATTCACAAATTATAAGGTGAATGTTCAATTGATCCCAGAGACAAAAATTGGACATAAAGACATGAAATAAAGTGTGAAAAAAATCTAGATGTGGAGATTAATCATCTTGTCTTCTTGCAAAGATTCAAGAGAAATTTGCACCATCTGGGACCTTAAGTCTCTCACCCTCATTGATGCAGCTATAAGAAGAAATCATGTCTTTCACCCTCGTCCAATACAATGTAATTGGTATAAGGTTCCAAATATTCAATATTTATTTTCGTAATAGTACACATGAGAGAATCGACTAGTAGGAATCTATAAAGTATTTTGGAAATCAAAGCATGGATGTGAGAAAAATCCATAAAAAATAAGAAGTGGGGTCTACCTTTAAGACCTAAGTAGAGAACAACTAGAGGACTTGATCAAAGAATGAGACTATTTGGATCAATGACCAAATAGAGGAAAGTACGCTACTTGATAAATTGAAAAACATGATTATGGTAGATCGTTGAACAACTAAATTGACTCCTCATTCCGTCCTTGTTTCATTCATATTCACTTCATCTCAGAGTGGAAATCCTGCACTTAGAAATCTCAGACCACAATCTTATAATTTTATTCAAAGATTCGGTAGAGGATTATGGGCCTGAACCTTTCAAATTCAATCCTTCGTGGATGCAATTCAAGGAAACATATGAAAGTATCAATCTTGGGTTACAAGCTTATATAACAGTTTCATGTTTCACTTCTCTTCAGACAAACTCCAATTCATGGCAACCAATGCAACAAACATGGGGTGCAAATTGGCTTTTGAACAGTGTTCCTTTAAGTGCTCCGTTATCCATTCGCTTTACAACCCTCACAACAGGGAAAACGCTCATTGTAAATAACGCTGTTCCACAGAATTGGCAACCAAATGCTACACACAATTCCAATGCCAACATTCATTGAAAACAAAGCATGTAATCTCGATGAGGAAATTGAAACGATTCATATGATATCTATAATAATAATGTGACTGTGTTGCACTATTTCAAAGCTTTTCATTGATGATGGGCGGATAAAAATCCAAAGCACGGCAGAGATATTTTCTTACAAAATCTATTTTTCATGATGGCTGCATCGATGTGAGATGATTAGATTTGTGAGATGTTTGAGATCATCATGGGAGGATTGAATAGCCTCGAAACAGAATGCTGCAAATGATAAGATTTACCACCCATGAAATAGGGCTTCTTAATTTTGATCCATTTGAATCACTCAACCCTAAATTATATCAAAGTAAATGTTGGAATATCACATTTAAACATAAAAAAACAAAAGATAATAGTAAAAATTTACAATATCTTCTTCTCACGACCATGATATGGATGTATTCGTTGAATTACAAATTCAATTTATCCAAATGATATTTATTGTTGCACGATCATGATAGGGATGTATTCGTTGAATTACAAATTCAATTTATCCAAATGATATTTATTGTTCCGTTCACTCTAACGCTGTTCCACAGAATTGGCAACCAAATGCTACACACAATTCCAATGCCAACATTCATTGAAAACAAAGCATGTAATCTCGATGAGGAAATTGAAACGATTCATATGATATCTATAATAATAATGTGACTGTGTTGCACTATTTCAAAGCTTTTCATTGATGATGGGCGGATAAAAATCCAAAGCACGGCAGAGATATTTTCTTACAAAATCTATTTTTCATGATGGCTGCATCGATGTGAGATGATTAGATTTGTGAGATGTTTGAGATCATCATGGGAGGATTGAATAGCCTCGAAACAGAATGCTGCAAATGATAAGATTTACCACCCATGAAATAGGGCTTCTTAATTTTGATCCATTTGAATCACTCAACCCTAAATTATATCGTTTTCAAATGCGTTGGAATGCTCACATTTAAACATAAAAAAAACAAAAGATAATAGTAAAAATTTACAATATCTTCTTCTCACGACCATGATATGGATGTATTCGTTGAATTACAAATTCAATTTATCCAAATGATATTTATTGTTGCACGATCATGATAGGGATGTATTCGTTGAATTACAAATTCAATTTATCCAAATGATATTTATTGTTCCGTTCACTCTAGAGAGATTAAAGTGTATGATGTGGATGTATTCGTTGAATTACCAATTCAATTTATCCAAATGATATTTATTGTTGCGTTCACTCTAGAGAGATTAAAATGTTTGAGTGTGATTTGTGGTCCCAAATTCAAGCTCTGGTACACTACTAGGGCCAAACTTCAAGTTGTCAAAATGCTTTCGCTAGAGATAATGCTTTATTAATGCATTATGTTGAGTTGAAGATTGGTTTGAAGATTTGTAGAGATGTTGAGAGAATATCTCAACATATCCCTCCAAGAGTGGAGTTAGTTGGATCTCAATCCAAATATATACCTATGTAATCTCTATGTATTTATGTGCAATAATACAAACTTATTGTGTGTTTTCTGTGAGCTAATTCTTCCAATTTTAACATGGTATCAGAACTCGTCTCCGCTTGATTCCCTCACGAGAAGGCCAAGAGAATACTGTGTGCGTGAAGAGAAGAGTTTCCTTACGGCTGTGGAGAAAGGTCACCGGAGGTGCAAATTTGTTAAAATATACCAGCCGTCGTGAAGGGGCCATCATCAAAAGAAAGAGCGGAAGCCACAATTCTACGTGGGAGGTTGAAGAGCAGGAATCTGAGTGTATGTCCACTACAAATGACACGCTGGACGTCTGTGTGGGGTCCTGGAATACTGCCTTCGTTTTGGTTTGCCATAAATGGGCCACCAAGACATCGAATATAGAGCATCTGCTGATGATATTGTCTTCCATTGCCTTCTGTTTCTGTAAGTGTTAAAAAGATTCGAGAGAACGTAAATGCTCATGCTCCTCAGAGGATTTCATTCTAGTTTTTTTTTAAGGGTTATGCTACTTGGCATGGCTTACTCGAAACTTGTAGTAAAAACACGCAAAAAGAATGCTATCTGTGGAAGCCACCGTAATAGTCTTCATGTTTTCAATATATATATGTATTTGTTAATGTTTAAAGTTTTAAGTTGTTTATGTAAAAATAGGAACTTTTATCTTGATATAAGTCGGCAACGCTTCAGCAAGAACAACTGTTCTTATTGGAAGTCAACTTGTATAATTGAATGTTGAGTACATTCAGTATCCAAACTTTTATTCTAGATACTAAAGGATAGCCGAAAAGAAAAATCCGGCTGTGATGGAGGCATGTTCATAGAATGCATCAATAATTGACATCTTTTATCACGCAAGCCCCGATGAGCAAAGTTGTCAAATTGTCCATTGTACAAGTTCATGAATGATGGTATGAAGCATTTATGTTTTAAATGAGTTGAACGGTAAGATCGAAGATGAAGAAGAGAAAGAGCGCAATCCAGAGGCATCAGAGTGGGTGTAGGAGCCGATGAAGGCCAGACAGACGAAAGTTAAAGTGTTGCAATTTTTTGTAATAGTGTTTAAGTATTATAAGTTTTTTAATGTAAGCATTAAAGGGGTGTTATAGATAATGCTTCATTAATGCATTATGTTGAGTTGGAGATTGGTTTGAAGATTTGTAGGAGGATGTTGAGATCTTCTCTCAACCTATCCCTCCAAAAGTGGAGTTAGTTGGATCTGAATCCAGCTATATATACCTATGTAATCTCTATGTATTTGTGTGCAATAATACAAACTTATTTTTCTGTGAGCTAATTCTTCCAATTTTAACAGCTTCAAGTGCTTGCAGTCGCAAAACTAAATTTGTAAACATGTAAGTTTGCGCATCCCATGACCAGGACTTGGCTGTGGGGGACTGGGGCTATGACTGACATCGCTCCCAAAGCACTCTAGCCAACAAATAGTCGACGCTCAAACTTACATGTTTACAAACTTAATTCTATATAAAATTGTGTTTCTCTCATCATTTTATGTTTTGAATGATTTTATTTCACTATATTGCTTTACCAAACTGTCATAAAATTGCTTTACCGAAATGTCATAAAATTTTAAATAGGAAGATTCGGTATATGTCATTCCACAACAAAGATTTTTTTTTATTACTATTTTTCCAGAGATTTATAATCATTTTCTCATTTTATTTAAAAAAATAAGAGACGAGAGCAATCTAAACTTATATGATGGAAGAGAATCAATAAGTAATTGTATTTGAACCATTTTTATGTTAATTTCGACACTATGTTTATGGATATCCTAATTATATTATCATATTTTATACTAATTCTATGTATTTTGGATTTTTTATAATTGAATTTTATTGGATTTTCCTCTGAAGGTATAACTAAGATTTTCAAAGTCAATTTTCCATGGTAGTTGATCTTCTTCCCATAATCAATAATCAATTTGTGAGTAAAAACTATTTTTTATATTAAAAAAAAAATATTTCTTTATAAGAAATCCATATATCTTTTCTCATTCTAATTACATGCCAAATAACTTAACCATAAATATAAATAAAAGAGAAAAGAGGAAAGGATTGTAAAAATGGGACCAAAGGTAATCCTATTGAATTTCTCTCAATGCTTTGAAAAAGGATGTGTTCTTTCATTAATTAGTGATGCACTTTACTCATGATTAATCCATACTTTGATTCAATTTATAAATACATCCTTAAATTTAAACTTTGAAATCCTATTGAATTCCTCTCAATGCTTTGAAAAAGATGTGTTCTTGTATTAATTAGTGATGCACTTTATTCATGATTAATCCATACTTTGATTCAATTTATAAATACATTTTTAAATTTAAACTTTGAAAGAAAATTGAATATAAAGAGGTGAGTCACCTTATCAAATGCATTTTTCATGTTTAGTTTGATGGTCATACCTTGCATTTTTCATGTCTAGTTTCATTGCCATACCTTGTCCTCCTTAAGTGAATATATTCATGCAACATAATGATAATATTTTCTTGAATGAACTTGTTTGAAACAATGTCCCCTTATCTTCTAAGATTAGTTTTTCTAAAAACAGTTTGATTTTATTTGTTATTATTTTGATGCATATCTTATATTCTACATTACATAAAGAGATCGACTTAAATTTTGAGAGGTTTGTTGTATTTGTTTCATTTGGAATCACAAACAAAAAGGAAGAGATTTGGTCCCACATGGATTATAATAAAATTTCTTAGTTCACATGTTTTGAATATGGACAATGTAACAATACTTTTAATAAATAACTTATGTTTGATTCAATGTAATTTGTATTGACTTTTTTATATTAAAAGTAAAAAAATATTTGGAAATGATAATGAATTTTTAAAGTATAGAGTGATATTTTCATGGCATTATGTATATATTGTGCTTAGAGTGATAAAATAAGATTTAAAAAGTAAACATTTAAGGGTTGGTTTTATGATTTTGTTTATAGTAGTGATGATTTCTTATACCACGTTAAAAATATTTCAATTTTAATACCCCAATTTTAGCATGGGTGCTATTGCTAGCAATACTTTTCAATTTGATGGTTGATTTTGAGGTTTTTGTTTTAATGGTACCAACTATTAAGAATAATATTTAAAATGAGCTATAATTTGAACATTTAGAGAAAAACATTTTTCTTTAGGTAATGTCACTTTTTGATTTAGGTGTTGATTTTAAGGTTTTTCTGAGAAATTCTAGGAATTTTGAAGGACATGCTTGAAAAATGATATAATTTTAAACAAGTTAGAAAAAATGGTTCTATCAATAACACCACATTTTTATTTGGGGGTTGATTTTCATGTTTTTTATGAAAAAATATGGGTTTTAAGGGCTAGAGTTCTCATTAAGTCAATACTTTTGTTCAAGATGTTGGGAATAGGCATGGACATCACCAACTTCCATATTCAGGATGGATTGCTATGTTGTCTCGGTAACTCTGTGTTCATTCAAGAGAACATATGAATCTGATTTGGGAATCCCACTACAGTCAAGTGGCTGGACACTTTGGAGTGGAGAAGACATTACCAATACTATAGAAGTATTTCTATTGTTTGAAGCTTCATCATTCTGTTAGTAAGTATGTCAAATCCTTCACAACCTACTCCATTTCCAAGCAAACCATTAGAAAATAAGGACTATACACCCCTTTTCCTACTCCTGGCGGTCCCTAGGAATCCATATCAGGTATCCCCTCCACCAAGCATGTCAACGAATGTGTATTCATGGTTGTTGATCGATTCTCTAAGATGGTCATTCATACCCCCTACAAGAAGAGTATCATAACCAAGCCCAATACTTCCACACTCTCCTTTGAGCATGTATGGGTACACTTTAGACTACAATAGACCATCATATCATGTCGGGATAGCATATTCTTGAGCACATTCTTATCAAGCCTCTTATCATTGGTGGAAACCAAGCTCACCAAATCTACTTCCTTCCACCCTCAGACTAATTGAAAAGCATAGGTCGTCAATAGGATGATCATGGATCTCTTGCACATGTACAACTCAAGGAACCCATGCACATGGGATGAGAGCCTTCTTTATGTACAACAAAACTACAAAAGATCCCTCCATATCTAGATAAACCACAACCCTTTTTAGGTGGGCTTGGGGTTTCAACCTTTGGGCCCCATTGATGTAGCATTTCCCCTTGCATCCACATAGGAATAATCTTCCCATGCTGAATCTGAGAGAGACAAGGACACCAAATTCATTAAATGAATTCATCACATTCTCCAACACTTCCATGATATTTTTCATAAATCCAATGCTAAGTACAACCATGACCATGATCAACATCGGGCTCCCCACAAGTTTTTGATAAGAGACAAGGTTTGGTTGCATTTGTATAAAAAAATCCTTACCAAACCCCATCCAGAGATGCATCCACTTCACTATGGAACTTACACCATAACCAAGGCTATGAGAGGCAACGATTTTGAGTTAAGTATTCGTCCCTTCCCTAGATTACACCCAATATTCAATGTAGGCCTCCTTAGGCCATATTTTACACCATTATTGGACACATTGAAAATTGTAGAGAAGATAACACCTACAAAGCTCAATCCTGACTGCATGGAATAGGAAACCATTGATTGGATCATGGAAACATAGGTTAAGTGCACCCACCAATAGAAAATCCAACTCTATCGGGTGGTCAAAGCAGGGAAGCTACTACACCAAGGAAAGTGGCTCACCAAGCCTCAAGTTCAATATAAGTTTCCCCATTTGGTGGGGGTTTCAATGCAATGGAGACCATTGCTTCCTAAGGAGAGAGGACTAATCCAGGTGGAAATTACTAGTTTCCCACTTATTCCACTGGCTCAAAATATAGTTTCCATCTTTGCAATTTTTCTTCATTTTTTTAGGTCCTAAACATCTTGGGTTGTTTTGAGGCCCTAAACAATGTTTTTTTGGCATGAGAGTGTCAAAAATATGTTGAAGGATATATCGGTCCATTTAGAATGTGTGCTCCCCGAATAGACATTTTCGATGGGGTACTGACCACTCCAAACATATATTGTATGAAACAATTACGACCTCATGAACTTGATCTATCAACTACCCGCATTGGGGCCCACAAATATTTTGGCATTTCATATTCTGGGGTTAGGGTTTTGGAATTTTAGTTTTTTCTAATTTATGATTTATGTTAAAAAGGACTTTGGAGCCTCATTGTAACCATCTTCTTGAAAATGAGCGCAGTCATCACATCTCTTCTCAGAGATAACCTACCACCATTTTAACAAGTTCATTTCACTTTGTATATTCTTTTGAAGTCTCCACATATTTTTTTCTTTATTATAAATTGAGTATTATTGTATCTTTATATTTTTTTCTTATTTCTATGTTTCATTTTGTTTCATCAAAAAATTGGATTAGTTGGGTAAGGTCTTGGTAGGTGTTTTTGGTGTGTTATGTTGTGTGTTTAGGTGTGTTAAGTAGTGTAGGTAGTATCAATTGCTTAGGTGTTCATAGGTTGGTTGAGTATGTAGTAAGTAGTTTTGTGTGTAGTTGGGTAAGTGTATTCCATGTATAGCTATTAGCTTGGTTCGATAAGTAGTAAGTAGTTGTGTACATAGTTAGGTATGTTTAGTTGGATGCATGGTAATTCTCTTCAATCACAGTCATTTTCTTTCTTTGGTAGGGTTCTGATGGTTATATCCTTGAGGTTAATGATTCTAGGTAACTATTTAGTGCTTCGCTTAAAGAATATTTGTATCCCTTTTGTTGTTCTTTCTCCTAGGGTAAATGTTGTTGGTCATGCTCCTAGGTGACCATATAGAATATCTTATTCTTGATGGTTCATGCTTGTAGGTGAGGGTATGATTGAAGGTAGGCTCATGGTCATGGTCCTAGGGTGTAATATCCTAGGTGACTATCCTTTTAAGAATCTCTTTTCCTTCAGGTTCATGCTCCTAGTGAGTAATATCCTAGGTGACCATGATTGCTCATTCTCCTAAGGTAAATGTTTGCATTCATTCTCCTAGGGTTCATGCCCTTAAATACTATATTATCCTTTCTTGCAATATTTCTAAACATTACAAGATGTCCCTTTGAACAAAGGTAGGCTAATGGTAATGGCCCTTTAAGAATATATTTTTCTTCTTCATGATCCCTTCTGAAACACTAATGTATCGATCCCTCTTCTATAAGTCCCTTGTCAAACCCTAAGGTATCCTTTGTCAACTATAGGGATGATTATTAAACCCTTTATTCATGGGTTTTGTTGGACCCTTCGTTCTTGATTAATAGAAGATGCGCAAGCAATACTACATTCCCAATTTTGGTTAGCAAGTTGCACAAGTCACAAGAAAGCTAGACAGAGGAATGGAGAAAGAAACAAAAAGTGGTTAGAGGGACAACATAACACCAACTCCAAGAAACAGGTTACAACAAGAATAAGAAAGAAAGAAGTTGAAATCCAATTGGCTTATATATATGATATGTATATGATTGTAAAGGGTTGACGAGATTATCATTCACTCCATTTTAGGTTATGTTATTGTAATTAATATCCATCTTGGGAAAAGGGTAGATAGAGCTCTGAAGAATGAGTTGGATCCAGAAAAGGTTGTAACAGGGTAATGACTTGTTGTAATATCGAGAAAGCAAGAATCCTAGGAAAACCTTGTTTCTCAATAGTATAGAGTTGTTGTTATTTTTGGCAAGACCAAGGAGTGTCTGTATCTGTTGAATTATATATGAGAAACCTTTTGATGACAATATATGGAAGGACCTAAAATTTTGAAATATTTTTTGTAATTCTCTGTCTATGTCTATGAATTGTCATTTTACTTTACTTCTTCATGTATGATAATATCAATATGTTATATCTTGTTTTCAAATTTTTTCGCAGCTCTRTTTTCTTTACTATTTGTTATKAATGGCATTAGATCTACTACTTTTTAGTTCATATTGCGCAAGACTATGTTGAATCTTGAAGATTCTAGAGATCTACCTAAGTATTATCCTTACCCTTCCCTATATTCTTGTCTTGGTTGTGCTTTAGGTGAGACTTCTTCTCTCCAAAGAAGATGAAAATTCCAGCGCTCTAGACTACTTGGTACCCTTTTGTTGGTAACCTAAGAAGGACCCTCGTCTGATCAATTTTGCACCAACACAATGGTTTCGTTGAAGAACCTACATTAAAAGGGAACCTGTAGAGAGAATTCTTTCATGGATTCATTGATATGATATTCACTACTGGTGGAAGAAAAAATGCGACACCTTCGTATGGAAAGAAGTGGAGCTACGAGGAAAATATGTGAAAGATACATGAGAGGCTTTATTTTACTCAGAAAGATCGAGTGACCAGTACGAGATATTCTGGGTTAAGTTTTCAGAAGAACTATTCCATTGGATTGATAGGATCCAAGAAGATCCAGAATTCCAAGAATGAGTCAAGAAGACCTGTGCTTAGGATATAAAAAATATTGCAGTGCTTCATCGGCTAGATCGTTTGGTAATGCGAGTGATCAATTTCTGGGTCAATACCACTCTTGAAGGATACATTATTGAATTTGCAGCTGATATCCATCAATATTTTTCATGGGAAGAAGCATATTTCAAGAAAGACACAAGGGCAAGTTTGTTGAGAGAAATACCCCTGTGGATTAAGGTTTTCTTGATGGAGGAGGGGATGTTGATTATTTCTCCAACTGCAATGGCAACTTAAAAACCCTCTCTTGGAGTGGCGTGATTTTGGGGTGGTGTGATTTTTAGGTGGGATTGGGTTTTCAACCTTTGGGCCACATTGATGTAGCATTTCCCCTTGCATCCACATAGGAATAATCTTGCCATGCTCAATCTGAGAGAGACAAGGCCACCAAATTCATTAAATGAATTCATCACATTCTCCAACACTTCCATGATATTTTTCATAAATCCAATGCTAATTACAACCATGACCATGATCAACATCGGGTTCCCCACAAGTTTTTGATAAGAGACAAGGTTTGGTTGCATTTGTATAAACAAATCCTTACCAAACCCCATCTAGAGATGCATCCACTTCACTATGGAACTTACACCATAACCAAGGCTATGGGAGACAATGATTTTGAGTTAAGTATTCATCCCTTCCCTAGATTACACCCAATATTCAATGTAGGCCTCCTTAGGACATATTTTACACCATTATTGGACACATTGAAAATTGTAGAGAATATAACACCTAAAAAG
>SNQJ01S0171806.1:29753-49151 GCA_010110895.2 Picea sitchensis
CCCTCACTCTCTTTGTCTTCCTCTCTCCCCCTCCAACACTTTCTTTCTTCCTCTCTCTCCATCCCCCTCTCTATATTCCTCTATCCCCTTATCACACCTTCTTTATTCCTCTCTCTCCACCTCCCTCTTTATCTTCCTCTCTATGACTCTCACAATATCATACACTCTCTCTCTACCCACCCTCTATGTATTCCTCTCTCTCCCTCTTAGACTCTCACACACTATAACAAGTTTGTCACATCGCAACGCAATAAATGGCCTTGACCTAAACATGTCAAGACCTATACCTATACCTAGACATAGAAAGACCTATACCATGATCTAGACCATGACCTAGACCTATAGCTAGACCTAGACCACGATATAGACCTAGAGCTAGAACTAGACCATGACATAGATCTATACCATGACCATGAACATGACCATGACCTAGACCATGACCTAGAGCTTGACCTAGACCCCCCTAGCTTCATCTAAGCCTAAGAATAACCTATACTTGACCCTTAACCCCCTCCACACCCGAGACCTAAATTCACTATGCCTATACCTCTTGTTAAAGGCCCAACAACCCTTGCACCCACATCTTAGTGCTCTAACCATTTCTCTATTCTTCAAAGCACTTTCAATCCTAATCCCTTAGGTCCTAGCTGTCCCCAAACCCTTATACATATTTATTCATAAAGATGTTTGGTCTACAATAAATTTTATATCTATTTAATTAAGAGTGTGCATGTTCTCTTGTGACTTGAAATCTTTGAGGTTATACTCTCATCCTTGACTAGAAGGAAAAATTATGTGTTCCTATAAAGCGCACACGCTTTAGTGCACACACATTATAGGAATACATGTGAGTTCTTGCTGGACAATTTTATGTGCCAAGAACACTCCTCAACCTCATATATCTCAAAAATTCGAACATGCCTGAAATATGCAAGCAACAATAACAAGAAGAGATAGGTTTTTGTTCTTTTTGTCTATTTTTTTAATTCGTAAACAATTTTGTGCTATTGCAAGACAATTGTGGGAAGAATTGGAAGACAAATTTATCCAATTGGAATTGGAATTTTTATTTGTGTCTTGTTTTGTAATACCAAGATAAATTTGTCCAATTGGAATTTTTAGTTGTGTCTTATTGTGTAATACTAAGACAAATTTGTCCTATTGGAAATGTTAGTTGTGTCTTCTTGGGTATTACCAAGACAAATTTGTTCAATTGGCATTTAAATTGTTAGTTTTTTCTTCTTTTGTAATACCAAGAAAAATTTGTCCAATTGGAATTGGAATTTTTAGTCATGTTTTCTTGTGTAATACCAAGAAAAAATTGTCCACTTGGAATTGGAATTGTTAGTTGTGTCTTCTTGTGTAATACCAAGAAAATTTGTTGTGGTGTGCTTGGAATCCAATTTTTCTCTTTAAATATGGGGAATTGATGGAATTGAGATAAAAAGTCCTCGAGGAAATAAATACCCATTGAAAAGGTAAATGAATAAAGATAAAAGGTAAGGTTACGTATGTCAAAGCGTAGGCTTTCAGAAGAGGGAAATCCAATTTCTAGTGCAATATATGCCACTGTTGTTTATCCTCCATCACCACAAGAAAATCATATGAGTTTAGTAGAGACCAATCCAATTCAAACTTCTATTGTACCCCCAATCAATATCTCATAAATACAAATTGTTGTGGATGACCAAATGATGGAGGATTTTTCTGGAGGTGATTATACAATGGATGAAATTAGAGAGGCAACTAGCACACAACATTATAGTGAAGAAGTTACTATGGTGCAACCTCTTGTTGGATAGTTAGACATTCCAGAAACTAGTCATGGGCGTGTCCACTCTCCTCCCAGAATTGATCTTCCAGTGATTGAATGGGAAATAACTGCAACATTATTAACTCCATAGCAGGGAGGTCAAGAGTGCTAGAATATGGGTTCATTGTCCCTACCTATATTGAGCAGTGTGCGATGAAGAACTATTAAATGCATTTAGGTGGATGAAAGTGGTCTAGAATAACTTGAAGGTAAGTTACCTAACCATACTATTCAGTATCATTCTTATAAAATAATTAAAGAATATTTTGAACCAAAATTCGATGCCGCTAAATGTCAATTATTTTTGTCTTTGTTAAAATCTAGAAGTTTGACTACTGTTAGGAGAATTTTAGGCATTAAAACAGTCAAAAGTTTAGAAACAAGTCATCATATTGTTCGAAACCTTGTGTATGCTTTTCAAAAAATTGGTAAGAAATATCGTTCTAAATACTGTAATGCAGCCCGACGTGTCTTGTCACAATCAATTGTTAGTAAGATCACAAGAAAACAATGTTTACTCCAAAAAATCTCTCATCTCATGAAATGCAATATCAAAGTCCTTAGAAAGTATTTTAATAGACAATATAGCCTCGACAAAGGTGGCCAAAAACATTTGTGGGCCTCCATTGGTAGGCTACCTCGTTTTGACATGAATTTAATTAGAGAAGTTAAGGGACTAGTACAAGCTTTCTAGCATGAGAAAAATATGCCTTCTTCCAACCAAAAATATGTACTAAAATTGAGAAGGGGATCTAGGGACCGTGAACCCTATATCAAACATTTTCTTGAGATTACATAGAAAACATTGCACGAGAGATCAAGGACAGTACATAGAGCACTTAACTTGGGCCAAAGATCTTTCCATACATGCAAGCCTTGGTATGTTCAAATAAATACAATTCGTAACAAATTTTATTGTAGATATCATATTGAGTATGGTTATTATTATCACACACACACACACACACACACACACACACACACACACACACACATTTTTCATGTATTGCATAACACCATTTTTCAGGAATGCTTAGTTATATTTCCACCATTGTCATCTAAGGACTTTACTCAAAAAATATTATGTACAAGGCCAGAGGGTTGCACATTTTATCAAAAATATTTCTTAGATGGGACATGCCCCAAGTGTGGTGGAATGGAATTATTGAGTAGGTGCATCCATGTAAGCAATGAGTATGGATTAGGGACGAAGGATGTTTCCTTGCAAATATTTAAATATGTCACATATGATATTTATGGAGGGAAGGAAAGAAAAAATACACAATTGGTGACTTCCCAAGTACGAGTATGTGACTTCATGAAGGACTTCTTTGAAAAGAAAGGAAAATAATATGTTCAACATGTCCTTGTGGATCGATGGTAGGATGAGTATTTTAAAATATGCAAAGATACATTTCCCATTGGTACTGTCTTATCAATGGTTGATTTTGCTGAGAACTACACCCTTCAACCATAAAATGAGAATCAAAGACACTATTATCACTCAAAGAAGGTCAACATAATGGTCCATATGAAATACAAGCATGGGCTAGATAGTAAAGAAGAAAACATATTTATATTGAAGGAGTATCACTTATACATAACCGATGATCAACGCCATGAATTAGCCTATGCACACCATTTATTTCAGTTGTTTTATAGTCACCTTAAGAAGAAGAACTTACAGATGGATCAACATTAGATTTGGTTAGATAGTTGCACAAGCTAGTTCAAATATGCTTGTGTATGTTGCACAAAAAACTCAAGGTACCACACATTTGGAACTATTTCGAGTATGGGCACGGGAAAGGGTAGCATGATGGAGCAGTCACATGCATAAAAAGAGTGTTACACAAGAAAGAAATGAAGTTCAAAACTACTTCCCTCATTCGAGATGCAAAATCCATTGTTGAATGGTGTTATTCAGTAATGGGAAAGGGAAAACGAACCTGTGAAGGCCAATCACACATGAAAGGACATGTACATATATATTTTTTGGAGGTAGTCGATGTAGATCGATCACAGTGGTATGAATGAAAAACAATCTAGGGCACTTGTGGATTTGATTGGTTCGAACATCACACAATGCAATAGTTGAAATATGGATGAACAACTCTCTTGCTTCTATGGTTCATGTAGTAGTAATGAAAGGGGATGATTGTGAATGCACAAACATCAACATATAAATATGAAATTATCCTAGTTGGAGGAGGACCAATCAAATATTTTAGAAGATTATGATCACATCTCAGATCTTGTAATTCCATGTTCAGTGAAACCTTCTATTAAATTTTGAATAACTAGCATCAATGTTTTTTTGTTTGGTCATTTAGTGGACTCATGTGTTGGCACTCCATTTTTTGCAAGAAACACATACACAGTGGTTTCTCCAAGATTTAATTAATGGGACACAAATTATTGGTTGGGACATTGCTTGGAGGGAAACTAGACCCTCAAGCGTCCAGTAACAAAATATGACGGCATTGAATTTCTAATTGGGCTAGTGGTTATTAAAGGAGAATATCTGACACATGATGAAAGAATTCATAAGAAAGGTGGTTATGCATTTCAATATTATAGACCAAGTGGAGATGTATACCACTTTATGAACTTGGTTGTTGGTACAAACCTCCAACTACAAAAAATGGAAAGTAATAACTCATCAAAGGTACTGTTGTTTCCAAGGTCTGCACCCCTTCCTCTCCTCTCTCATTTCCCTATGCCTTCATCGAATTTTTCCTCTTCTGGTTGATAAATTCAGTTTCCCATCTGTTCAATGACCTGGTTTTCCTTATTGGATTGTTTGAATGATTATTTGCGTCGAATTGTTTTTGTTTTCCTTAAAACAAAATTGCATGTCTGGTTTGATTTCGAAATACTTGTCATCATGTTTGCCACTAATTGAACACGCAGCAGGACCACCAAGCCTTTCCTATGTGCATGAGACATCCAGGTCAACCAATTCCTTTGTATGCACAATAAGAAACCATGAGAAAAAATGCATCATTCAGAGAAGTCCATTTCAGGCTTGAAATACAAGCAAACAAACGGGTTCAATTTTCAGCCGTTAGATCAAGAAAAGAATAATTCATGACCATCATATCTCACTAGAGAGATATTGACGGTGGGGATTCATTGCGGGGATAGGGAAGAAAATTAAAGTTTTTGAAAGTTGTGAGCCCTCAATTGCTCAAAATCGTTGATATTTCTAGATCAACAGATAAGCGGTGGATATCGATCCCACTACGAACGAGCATATTTGCTTTGCGGGGATCAAGAAAGGAAATTAAAGAGTGAACGAGTTGAGTCCCCGCAATCACTCATGGTAATTGATATTCAAGAAAGGCACATGTGTCAGGATATCTCATACTCCTGGAGGAAACAAGCAGAAGATGAGTGAGTAAAGACTCCTGAAGGCTCGAATCCTGGAGTTCATCTGGACCGTTCATCAATGAGGACATGCAGCACAAGATCTCTCACTTTGAAGACTTAGTAATCTGGAAAGTTTACAGAGCGAAGAACTAGAGAAATAATTAACTGAAATTCCGAAGTGAATCTCGACTATCCAAAACAAGAGGACACATGGAGGCAAATATTGCACTTCAGAAATAAAACACTTCGGAGGATTGTGTGAGCAAGAAGAAGAAAAATATCCAAGCTTGAACTCCTGAAGTGAATCTCGACCATCCAAAACAAGAGGACACGTGGAGGCAGATCTCACACTTCATAAACATGGCACTTCGTAGGATTGTGCAGGCAAGCAGAATAAAAATCTTGAAGCCTGAACTCCCAAAGTGAATCTCGGCTGTCGAAAAAAGAGGACATGTGGAGGCAGATCTGTCACTTCATAGATACGAAACTCTGGAGGATTGTAAGAACTATGCATTGAAATGGCCCAAAGCCCGAACTTCTGAAGTAATTATGGACTGTTGATCTCAAATCAATAAGAACCGTTGATATTTGCAATAGGTAAGAAAGAAATATAACCTGAAGAGCTGAAGCCCGAAGTCTCAGAGACACATGACACTCATACGTCAGGACACATGGAAAAAAATATAACTTTAGTAGGGGCGCTAAAGTAGTAGGGTCACCCGGATCAGATATTGCGACAAGATCGACGACCACACTTCATTGCGGGGACGGAAAATGCCTGAACGTTAACATCCTTGAGCAGTATCGCAATTGAAACCATGGTATAGCTTATGCGGTATGTGTCAGTTGGTGGTGAATTGGGAGGGTTAGAGTGGTGTGGATCCAAACCACCCTTGAAAACTTTCACAATCACGTGCTTATATGATGCCAGGTCACCACGTCACTCCGAGAGATTTTCACACTGCACATCCAATTCTCTTTAGTGGCCTCCAACAATGCACGTGCACACCATGATCAATGCAGAACTCAACTCTGTCACTTCAAATCAGTTTCTTCCACAGTCTCAGTTCATTTCAGTGCTCGCACTAGTCCAGTTTCATCGCTAGTTTCAGTTTTCAATTATTTAGTTCAAGACTTTGTTTAGTTTAAATCATAATAAGTGGTCTTCTATGTGTGATAAGAACCACTCTTTTTGATTAAGTCAAGTGTGAAGTATACATTTCTTTAATCCAACAGTGTTTTATACAATTTAATTAGTCGTTCTACAATTTTTAATGTAGAGTTAAGTCTCAGTCCCAGATGGATCAGAGCCTCTCCAACTCTGATAAATATGCAGTTTCTGTATGTTTTGAAGGGGGGATTTTTGGGAAAGGATAGCAATACATCAGACTAGTTGGACCCGTTGTATGCATGGATTAAATCTCTCTACCTAGTGAATATACTCTTGATGACAGTGTTTCGTTCAAATCTTCACCTGTTTTTATCTTATCTTGAATGCAGTTTTGATTTGTGCAAAGTACATTTCATGTCCTTCAACTATTGTATAACTTGTCTTTATTGATATGAAACCTATGAAAACGGCTAATGCTTGGTGAAGATTTGTTTTTGTTGCAACCTGTCAGAGAAATTGCATTTTTTGATACATGTTTAATGTCTTGAAATGATATTTTAAGTATTGAACTTCTTGCAATGGATTATTCATTGAGTAATTTGTTGTTTCCCTTTGTCTTCTATTATTTCACTTGCATGTAATTAGTGTTCCACCATCCAAGGAGGACCCTCATCCATATCATTTTTCCAACCCAAATATGCTCCTGTATTGGTAAAACCAACCCTCTAACTAACCCAAAAAACCAATTATCAAAAGAATAATCATCCCAAAACTTAAGGTCGCCTAGCTTTTCCCTTTAGCAGTTAGGTGCAGACTTTAGGACCAACATCTTATGGCACTGTTTCTGGGGACAGAGTAACGAGATATTTTTCCCTAGGAGAACGAGAATTACCAGATATGATCTTTTATGGTGAACAAAGACTAGACACATTTAGAATACATATCCTTCACCTGGCAACTCCATGGTTAAAGAATCCAGTGGTGACTCCACTGAGTAAAATTCACGAAAGAAATACTGGCGCCAAGAAAAGGACTCAACAATTCCAAAGATGAACACATAAAATCCACCAAGGATCATCCTAACACTTAGAAGGACACAGTAGTCTCTGGGCCAGAAAGGAAACTAAGTAAATCCACCATATATAAGAGATATACCTCCCCCCTCAAGGGTAAAGTTGTGCCCAAAGAGTCTACTTATATTCATCATCATAAGCATATTGAATTTTCTATCCCTGAGAATCACAATTCCAAGGAACATCAGACATATTAAACTCTTGAATCTACTTCGTCATCGAGTCCAACATCCACCCCTATAGCTCCCATAAAACTTCAGATTCCTATTGCCTAAGCCATGGATTCTAACATGATGAATGCCATAATTGCTACCAGATATGCACCCCTAGTTCTATCTGTAGGCTTACATGCACTCCCATCCATAGATTACATGAAATATTTACCAAGATATAATGGGGAGGGTGGTGTCACTGCTAAAGAACATCTGGTATCCTTTTATATCTTTGTAGACAACTTTAACATTGACTATGCATATGTGTGGATGAGGTTGTTTGTGTAGAGTCTGTATGGGGAAGTAAGGAAATGGTTCAAGGATCTTCCTCCATCCTCCATCGCATATATTGAGGTGTTAGATGAAGCTTTCATAAAGCAATGGGAAGATATGAGAGATTATCTCTACTACATCATTGAGTTTGGGGCCCTAAAGATAAAGAATGGTGAATCTATTTCATATTTCACCAAGAGATTCAATAAGATGTATGGTAGAATCCCAGATGAGATCAAACCAATTGAATCCTCTTCCAAGATCACTTATTCTAATGAATTTGATGCAGAGTTCTCCCACCTGATGAGAGAGAGGAGATCCACCACACTGTTGTCCATGCAGGAATAAACTATTGAGGTTGAATCCAATATCCTGGCATCAGATAGGTTAAATAATAGATATGATAAATATAAGAAGAAATAAAGAGAGTATTCCCCTTCATTTTCTAGCCCATCCACATATGATCCCAAACTTGATGAAATGACCAAAACTTTGAAGGATCTAACATCTGAAATAGCTAAGTTGAAATGGGAATATAAACAAGGAAACATATCTTTTCAAGGGGTTGGAAATAGAAATCCAAACCAATTTAGAAGGCCTAATGATGCCCCTCAAATAATGCAAAGAGAAAGGAGAAATGTCGATGATCAAAGGGTAGTGCCTCCTTTCCAAAACAATCAAATTGAGGAGATGGATACAGACAATGATGTCGTGGATGATACTCCTATGATTTTCAATGAAACATATTATTATACCAGCCACCTAACACAGAAACAACATGAGGTAGCACAACTATCAAATTAGTTTGATGATAGGGGAAGAGGGAGTTATACAAGGCCAACCCCAGAAAAAATATTATTTGAGGACAAGAACATGGGCTCCCAAAGACACTACCTCTGATCAAAACAAACAGGGTGAAGTCCCTCCCAAGACAAATCCAAGTAATGGTATGCCATCTAAAGCTCATAAAATTCCCTCATCTAAACCTGTAGTCCCTGAAATAAAGGAAGTTGATAGGCCACCATCCTCTTTCATCCTAGAACATGAGTTGAACAATATCAAGATCCCCGTGCCTTTGACAGAATTGATGAAGAATGACCCTTTCAAAAAATCTATCATGAAAGTTCTGCAACCAACTTCTTCTATTGTATCTTATGATGTAATTAGTCTGCAGGATGAGAACCCATCCATTACTGTGGGTCCACACATTTAGGATGGATCTTATGCTTCTCCACCATTCTATATATCTTTAAATTTCCATGATAATATCCTGCATAACTATCTTATGGACTTAGGAGACTCACACAATATTATGTCAATTTTTTTTATGGAAGAACTAGGTTTAGAGATCACCAAACCCTACAAGGACCTGTACTCCTTTGATTCTAAGAAATTAAAATGTCTTGGACTAATAAATGATATGGTGGTTTCTTTGGCACAATTACCAATGAAGAGTGTAGTGATGGACATTGTTGTAGCTGACATTCCCCTGAAATTTGGTATTCTCTTATCCAGAACTTGGGCTAAGAAGGTTGGAGGATCATTACAAATGGACCTCACTTACACCACCATCCCTATGTTTGGTGGGGAACATAGGAGGCTATACAAAGAGGTAAGGTTAGCCTACATTGTTAGTGACCATCATAACCCAATAAATCACCCAATTTATGTTGTTGAGAATGAGATCAGCTCATATGTTTTTCATTTAAATGATGATTAACCCGAAATATCAGTTAACCATTGCACCAAAGATCAAACCATTGACAGATCAACAAAACAAAGTATGGAATATTTGTTTCGATGGCTCTTCATCAAAGGGTGGATCTTGGGCAGGTATACTCCTCATTTCCCCTTCACAAGAGGTAATAAGACTCTCTTATAAGATGTATTTTGAAACTACTAACAATATAGATGAATATGAAGCTTTGGTGTTGGTATTGAGGGCTTCCAAAGACATGGCCATTGACTGTCTAGCAGGTTTTGGTGATTCCGAGTTAATCATCAATCAATTTAAGAACATCTATCAAGCTAAACAACATAGGCTCAAACAATACAGAAATGAGGTATGAGACCTGATCGACAATTCCTTTCTAGCATTTGATATATCCTTCATCCCCAGAGAGGAGAATCAGAAGACAGATTCTATGGCCTTGGCTGGCAACACTTTTAGACCTCCTCTTGGTCCAAATATGAAATATTAGGTGGAAAACGAGCATAGGACAGCCATAGCAGACAACATAAAGCACTGAGAAGTCTTTAGTGATGATATAGAGCTACAAAGGTTTCTATAGACCATTGATGAATTCTCCAATATCTCAATCGACCAAGAAATAAAAGAAGGTGAAAATAATGAATTAGAAAATCAACAAAACTCTCATCTGCTAAAGACAATAACTGGACATGATATTGTGGAGCTGAAAACTAATCACATTCCAAGAGGACTAGTGCCACTGGAGAGGTTGTTTGACAATAATTATGTTTCCAGAGAATCTTCTATAAAGGATCAAGAAGAAGAGGTAACAAATTTCAATATTGGGACCACTGAGAATCCCAAGATCATCAAGCTATCTAAAGCATTAGATGCAGAACAAAGGGACAAGTATGTCAGTCTCATCAAAAAAATTGCTGATACTTTCGCTTGGATGTATGAGGATTTAAATACATTTGAAACTGACATCATCCAACACAAGATACCTATGAAGGCTGACTCCAATCCATTCAAACATAAAATTCGGCAATTTAATCCCATGATGATGTCCATAATAGAGAAAGAGGTGAAACAAATGCTGGATGCAAGGATTATTGTACCATTGAGGTACTCAAACTGGGTGGCCAACTTGGTACCTGTGAGAAAGAAAAATGGGGAGATATGCTTATGTGTTGATTTTTAAAATCCCAACAAGTGTTCTCTAAAGGACAATTACCCCCTCCCCAATATGGATCATATTTACCAAAGGGTGGTAGGTTCCCACAAGAGTTTCTTGTTAGATGTATACTCTGGTTATAACCAGATAGCGGTGTGTGAAGAAGACAAAGAAAAACCAACTTTGACCACCCCATGGGGAACATTCATGTACAACAAGATGCCTTTTGGGATGATGAATGCAGGGGCCACTTTTCAGAGAGCCATGGACATAGATTTCGTGGGGGAAAAAGACAAAATTGTGGTTATATATTTAGATGACATCACAATTTTATCCAAGTCTTATGATGAACATTTGCAACATCTGGAGTAGGTTTTCCAGAAATGCAGGAGATACAAAATATCTATGAATCCTAGGAAGTATCACTTTTCCATGCTAGAAGGGAAGCTCCTGGGCCACATCATATCAGAAAGAGGTATAAAAATTGATCCAAAGCAAATATATTCCATTCAAGTGATCGAAATCTCCAGAAATAAAAAGGCTATCCAGTCTTTCATTGGAAAGATAAACTTCCTAAGGCACTTTGTGCCAAATTTCGCCGAAATATTGATGCCTATCAATAACATGTTGAAGAAAGATGCTATGATAAACTCGTCACTAGAGGAAAAATCAACATTCCAAAGGATTAAGAAGGCTTTAATTGAATCCCCTGTATTATCCATCCCTGACTATACCAAATATTTTTTCATCTTCTCTTTTGCTTCAGAGGAGACCATTGTTGTTGTGCTACTGCAGAAAAATGAAGAAGGAAATGAACAACCCATAACATTTTTTAGCAGAGCTGTCCGAGATGCTGAGATGAAGTATGCTATACTAGAGAAGCAAGCTTATGAACTATTCAAAGCACTCAAAGACTTAAGGGTTTATGTGTTACAGTCTAGCATAACATTCTTTGTTCCTAGCAGCAATGTTAAAGAGATTCTGGTCCAGCCAGACAGTGAGGGAAAAAGAGGGAAGTGTATTGTCAAACTATTGGAGTATGACCTACACATAAATCCAACCAAGTTGATCAAAGGAAAATGAATTTCCAATTTGTTATCAAAATCAAATTGTAAGGTGCTAGAATTGCATCAAATCTTCACCCAATCAGACACACTTCTCACACAGCCTAGACAAGACAACTTACAGGTATTTTAAAACTACTCCTCTTCACCTTGGTATAAAAACATCATTTATTTTCTACAACATATTGAATTTCCACCAGATTTGAAGAAGACGAAGGCAAGGTTCCTCAAATTGAAGGCTATCAAATTCTACTTCTCAAACCATAACTTGTATTGGAGGGATCCTGTTGGCATCCTGTTAAAATGACTTGATGAAAATGAAGCCAAAAAAGTCACAATAGAAATGCATAGAGGAGTATGTGGAGGACACCAACATTGGAAGGCCACTGCTCTCAAGATCCTAAGAGCAAGGTACTACTGGACCACCCTTTTCTCTAATATATTTACCACTGTTATGGCCTGGAATGAATGTTAGAAATTTGCAGGAAAACATAAGTTACTATCACTACCCCTAAAACCTATCACTGCTAGTGGTCCATTTCAACAATGGGGGTTAGAATTCATAAGTGAGATAAATCCACCCACCAGTGGGAAACACAAGTGGATTCTCACTTCCAATGACTATTTCACCAAGTGGATCGAGGTTGTGCCCACCAGGAATTCCACTGACAAGGTGATCATGAATTTCCTGGAGATCAATATTTTTTCCAGATTCATCTGCCCCCAAAATATTATAAAAGACAACACCCAAGCATTCAAGTCCAAAGCCATGATCGATTTTTGTGGAAGTCATAACATTTCCTTGACACATTCGACGCCTTATTACCCTCAAGGTAATGGTTTGGCATAATCATCAAACAAAACTCTCATCAGTATTATCAAGAAGTTGTTGACCGAAAACAAGACATAATGGGACTCTAAACTCAAGTATGCTTTGTGGGCCGACATAATCAACACCAAGAAGTCTTTGGGGAACTCTCCCTTTCAACTTGTTTCTGGCGTAGATGCTTTTTTTACCACCCATATTGGTATACCAATCCTAAAATTCTTACAGGAAGATATTGAGGATCCAAATGACATCCAAAGGAGAATATTTTAAATTATATTGGTTCAACAAAAGAGAGAAGCACTAGATCAGAGGACCGAAGCATACCGGAACAAGATCAAAACAACCTTTGACAAGAAAATCAAGAAGGATATATTTCAAGAAGGTGACCTGGTCTTAAGGTGGGATGCCTGAAGGGATGACAAGTACAAGCACAATAAGTTAGATAACCTATGGTTTGGCCTTTTCAAGGTGGTTGAGGTTCTAGACAATAACACATTTATCTTGCACAATCATGATGATACAAAGATCTTCAGAGGCCCAGTAAATGGGCGCTTCTTGAAACACTATTTTGTTCAAGGATGAGGGAAGGTCCCTCTTGTACCATATATGCTTTCCTTTTTTTGTTGCACTTGATTAGTTAGTTGTGTGCGAATAAAGACTCCATAGCCCAACAAAGACATTGGGATTTAGTTGTAGTTTCAAGTTTCAATAAAGAGTCCATAGCCCAACAAAGGCACCGAGGTTAGCTTCAGTGTTAATTTTCAGAGATGCATGTTTGGAAGATAGAACAAAGGTAAGAAAAGGGAGGTGAGGGGCAAGTTATTAATTTCAAAGGCACCGATCTGTTGTTCTTAGAAACTCGCAGGGAAGTGCTATCCCCGGTTGGAGCCAATGTTGTAACCTAGGTCTGTACCCCTGCCTCTCCTCTCTCATTTCCCTTGGATTTCGTCGAATTTTTCCTCTTCTGGTTGATAAAGTCAGTTTCCCATCTATTCAATGACCTGGTTTTCCTTATTGGATTGTTTGAATTATTCTTTGCGTCGAATTATTTCTGTTTTCTTTGAAAGATAATTGCATGTCTGGTTTGAGTTCGAAATACTTGTCATCATGTTTGCCACTAATTGAACATGAAACAGGCCCACCAAGCCTTTCCTATGCGTAGGATACATCTAGGTCTACCAATTCCTTTGTATGCACAGTAAGAAACCATGAGAAAAAATGCATCATTCAGAGAAGTCCATTTCGGGCTTGAAATATAAGCAAACAAACAGGTTCAATTTTCATCTGTCAGATCAAGAAAAGATAAAGTCACGAATGTCATATCTAATTGGAGAGAGATCGACGACGGGGAGTCATCGTGGGGATCGGTAAGAAAATTAAAGTTTTTGTAAGTTGTGAACTTGTAATCTCTTAGGATCGTTGATCTTTCTAGATCAACAGATCAACTATGGATATCGATCCCACTAAAAACAAGCATCTTCACTTTGCGGGGATCAGGAAGGGAAATTAAAGAGTGAGCGAGCTGATTCCTCGAAATCACTCATCGTCGTTGATATTCAAGAAAGGGACACGTGTTAGGCGATCTCATACTCCAGAAGGAAACAATTAGAAGACGAGTTAGTAAAGACTCCCGAAGGCTAGAGTTCATATGGATCGTCCATCAATGAGGACATGCGGTGCCATATCTCTTACTTCAAAGACTTAGCACTCTGGAAAGTTTGAGGAGAAAAGCACTAGAGAAAGAATCACCTGAACTTCCGAAGTGAATCTTGACCGTCCAAAACAAGAGGACACATGGAGGAATATCTCACACTTCAGAAATACAACACTTCATAGGATTGCGCGAGCAAGCAGAAGAAAACTCCTGAAGCTTGAACTCCTAAAGTGAATCTAGGCCGTCCAAAACAAGAGGACATGTGGAGGAAGATCTCTTAATTTGGAGATAGGGCACTCTGGAGGATTGCAAGAAATATGCATTGAAAAGGCCCAAATCTCGAACTCCCGAAGTAATTGTGGACCGTTGATCTCAAATCAACAAGAACCGTTGATTTTTCTAGCAGGTAACAAAGGAATATCACCCAAAGAGCTGAAGCCCATAGACCCAGAGATACATGGCACTCATTCACTTGAGACACATGGAATTCATGCGTCAGGACACATGGAATACATATAGAACTTTAGGAGGGGTGATAAAGTATGAGGGTCAATGGGATCACAGATTGCAACAAGATCGATGACCACACTTCATTGCGGGGACGAAAAATTCCTAAACATTAACATCCTTGAGTGGTCCATCAATTGAAACCATGGTATAGCTTATGAGGTACGTGGAAGTTGGTGGTGGATTGCGGGGGTCAGAGCAGTGTGGATCCAAACCACCCTCTAGAAGTTCCACAATCACGTGCTTATATGACGCCAGGTCACCACATTACTCCAAGAGATTTTCACACTGCACATCCAGTTGTCTTCAGTGGCCTCCAACAACGTACGTGCAAGACATGATCAATGAAAATTTTAGCTCTGTTACTTAGAATCATTTTCTTTCACAGTCTCAGTTCATTCCAACGCTCGCATTAGTCTAGTTCGATCGCTAGTTTCAGTTTTCAATTATTCAGTTCAAGACTCTGTTTAGTTTAAAACATAATACGTGGTCTTCTATGTATGATAAGAACCACTGTCTTTGATTAATTCAAGTGTGAAGTATACATTTATGTACTCCAACATTGTTTTAGTCAAGTTAATTAGTCATTCTACAATTGTTAATGTAGAGTTAAGTCTTAGTCCCAGAAGGACGAGAGCCTCTGCAACTTTGATAAATATGCAGTTTTTGTATGTTTTGAAGGGGGGATTTTTTGGGAAAGGATAACAATACATTAGACTGGTTGGAACCGTTCTATGCATGGATTAAATCTCTCTACCTGGTGAATATACTCTTGATGACAGTGTTTTGTTCAAATCTTCATGTGTTTTTATCTTATCTTGAATGCAGTTTTGATTTGTGCAAAGTACATTTCATGTCCTTCAACTATTGTATAACTTGTCTTTATTGATATGAAACCTATGAAAATAACTAATTCTTGGTGAATATTTTTTTTTGTTGCAACCTGTGGGAGAAATTACATTTTTGGATACATTTTTAATGTCTTGAAATGATATTTTAAGTATTGAACTTCTTGAAGTGGATTATTCATTTAGTAATTTGTTGTTTCCCTTTGTCTTCTATTATTTCACTTGTCTATCATTAGTGTGCCACCATCCAAGGAGTACCCTCATCCATATCATTTTTCCAACCCAAACATGCTCCTGTCTTGGTAAAACCAACCCTCTAACTAACCCAAAAAACCAATTATCAAAAGAATAATCATCCCAAAACTTGAGGTGGCCTAGTTTTCCCTTTAACAGTCAGGTGCAGAATTTAGGACCAACATGTACGATAATTATTTCATTATTCTGAGCATGAGAGGTTAATGGAGATCATCAGTATTAGAAGTAATCTTGATGGTATACTTGAATGACCATAGGTATGTAAAAGGAATAATTGAAAAATATTTCAGATATATGAATGATTGAAATTTTGGATTCAATTTATGGTTGTTATGCCTTGCCCTGCCATGCCATGCCTTTCCTTTCCATGCCATGCCATGCCTTGCATTTCATTTCCTTTCCATGCCATGTCTTTCCTTTCCTTTCATTTCCACGCCATGCCATGCCATGCCTTTCCCCTTTCCATGTCATGCCATGACTTTCCTTACTTTTCCTTTCCATACCTAGACTTATACCTATACCTAAACCTTGCCTTTCCATTCCTTTCCATGTCTATCAATTCCTTGCCT
This sequence comes from Picea sitchensis, assembly GCA_010110895.2. Taxonomy (NCBI): domain Eukaryota; kingdom Viridiplantae; phylum Streptophyta; class Pinopsida; order Pinales; family Pinaceae; genus Picea; species Picea sitchensis. The sequence continues at coordinate 46,198 of SNQJ01S0171806.1, forward strand.
TGCATTTCCCTTCCTTTCCTTGACTTTCCATTCCTTTCCATACCTATACCAATACCTTTCCTTTCCATGATTTTCCTTTCCTTGCCATGTCTACTTTCCTTGCCATGTCTACCTTTTCCTTGCCTTTTCTTGAATTTCATTGCATTGCCTTGCATTTCCCTACCTTGAATTGGCTTTCCTTGACTTGCATTTCCATGCCATGCCTTTCCTTTCATTTCCCTACATTTCCTTGAGTTTCCTTGCATTGACTTGCCTTGCCTTTCCTTTCCACACCATTACTTTCCATGCCATGCCATGCCATGTCATGCCATTCCATGCCATGCCATACCATGCCATGTCTAGCCTTTCCTTTCCTTGCATTTCTCTTCCTTGACTTGACTTTCTATGCCATGCATTTCCTTTCCATGATGTTCTTTTCCTTTCCATTACATGCCATGCCATAGCCTTCATTTACTTGTGTTGTATTTCCTTTCCTTATAGTTCCTTTCCTTTCCATGATATGCCTTTCCTTGCCATTTGATGCCTTGCACTTCCTTGTCTTTCCATGCCATTCCATTCCATGCCTTGACTTGCCATGCCATGCCATGCCTTTCCATGCCATTCCTTGACTTGACTTGAATTTCCATGGCATGCCTTTCGATTCCATGCCTTTCCTTGCAATTCCATGCCTTGCCTTGCCATACCATACCTTTCCATGCCATGCCATGCCATGCCATGCCATGCCATGCCATGCCTTGCATTTCCTTTCCTTTCCACACATTTCCTCACCTTTTTGTTCCATTCCATACCATGCCATTCCATGCCATGCCATGCCANTCCTTGCCATACCATGCCATGCCTTGCCTTTCCATGCCATGCCATGCATTTCCTTACCTTGCCATGCCATGCTTTGCCTTTTCATGCCATGCCATGCCATGCCTTACATTACCTTACCTTGCATTGAATTTCCTTTCCATGTCATGCCTTGCCATGCCTTGCCATGCTGTACAATGCTATTACATGCCATGACATGCCATGCCTTTTCTCACCTTTCCATTCCATGCCTTGCGATGCCATGCCATGTCTAGCCTTATAAGGTGTTAAATTGTCAAACATATGTAATAAACACTTAACAAAAACTTAGTTCCATTGATCCTCCAACAAACGCTTTTCTGGGAAACAAAACGACAACGAAAGGGATCCACTAGTTGAAACCCAATGCCCCAGATCCAATGCAACCAATGGTTCATCCATCTGAGTCTCGATTAGAGTTTTATCACGAGTTGCAACTCGCCTCCTCATTCCATTTATGGACATGCTGGAAATTTGTTCCGGGGAAATAAAATTCAAATTGAGAAACATAACAGAGTTCAATAAGCTCATGTACATATGTTTGGCCAAGGCCCACATGACCACACTACCCATAATCACCAGTCACAATGTTCTTGAAAATCAACCTCTTGTTCATAAATTGCACTATGACTCATTGAGAAAAACCGTAGTTTTGGTGATCCTCCAATAAATGATTTTATGGGAAATGGAATGACAACAGACCGACCCCACTAGATGAAACCTGGTTCCCTAGATCCAATGAAACTAACAATTCATCTATCTGAGTCCTAGTTAGATTTTTATCACAATTTGAAACTCACCTCCTTAATCCATTCAGGGACATGTAGGAAATTTGGTGTGGGGGCATAAAATCCAAACCGAGAAACATAACATTGTCACATAATCTCCCACACATCTATTTGGCCAAGGCCCATGTGACCACACTACCCACAATCACCCAACATAGTGTTATTGAAAATCAAACTCTTGTTAAGAAATTGCACTATTCCTCATTGAGAAAAACCCTAGTTTCGAATATCATCCAACAAATGATTTCTTGGGAAACAAAACAACAATGGAGGGGCCCCACTAGCTAAAATATGGCGCCCTAGATCTAATTCAATTGAGAGTTCATTCATATGAGTCCCTATTAGAGTTTTATAGTGAGTTGCAACTCGCCTTCTTAAGCCATTCAGGGACATGTTTTCAATTTGGTCTGGGGGCATAAAATCCAAACTGAGTAGCATAAAAAAGTATTGTAAGATTTCACATGTCTTTTTGGCCAAGGCCCATGCAACCAGGCTACCCACAATTTTCCAACACAATGTTCTTTAAAATCGACCTCTTGTTCAAAAATTTCACTATGCCTCATTGAGAAAAACCTTAGTTCCATAGATCCTCCAACAAAACAAATTCCAGGAAATGAAACAATAGAAGAGGGGCCCCACTAGATAAAATCTAGAACCCCAGATCCAATGCAACCGATGATTTCTGATCCAAGTCCCAATTAGGGTTTTATCGTGAGTTGCAACTCACCTCCTCAAGCCATTCAAGGACATGTTGGTAATTTGGTTTGGGGGAATACAATCCAAACTGAGAAACATAATATAGTTCCATAAGCTCCCACATGTTTTTTTGGTAAAATCCCACATGACTACACTACCCACAATCTCCTGGCACAATGTTCTTTAAAATCAACCTCTTGTTCATAAATTACACTGTGCCTCATTGAGAGAAAACCTAGTTTCAGAGATCCTCAAACAAAGGATTTCCCAGGAGACAGAATGACAACAGAGGGTCCCACTTGATGAAACTCTATGCACCATATCCAATGCAATTGATGGTTTATTTATCTGAGTCCTAGTTAGAGTTTTATTGCAAGTTGCAACTCACCTCCTCAAGCCATTCAGGGACATGTTGGCAATTTGGTTCGGGGGAATAATATCCAAACTGTGCATCATAATAGAGTTTCATAAGATCTTTCATGTCTATTTTACCAAGGAACATGTGATCACGCTACCCACAATATCCTAACAAAGCGTTCCTAAAAATCGATCTCTTGTTCAGAAATTGCACTCTTCCTCATTGAGCAAAAACCTAGTTTAGGAGATCCTCCAACAAACACTTTTTCAGAAAACATAACG
>SNQJ01S0171807.1:0-14908 GCA_010110895.2 Picea sitchensis
TGCACTAGAAAAAAATGCTCGACAAAGTGTTCTTGAAAATCGACATCATCTTCAGAAATTGCACTATACCTCATTGACCAACACCCTAGTACCGAAGATACTCCAACAAATGGTTTTTTGATCAATGGAATGATAGCATAGGGGCCCCACTAGTTGAACCTCAGTGCTCTTAATCCAATGCAACTAACGGTTTGTGCATCTAAGTCTCGGTTTGATTTTTATCGCGAGTTGCAACTCACCTCCTCAAGCAATTTAGGGACATGTGGTCAATTTAATATGGGGTCATAAAAACCAAAACGAGTAGCATAACGGACTTTCGTAATCTCCCGCGAGTCAATTTGGCCAAGGCACACATGACTACACTAGCCAAAAACACCCAACATAGGTTTCTTGAAAATCGACCTCATCTTCAGAAATTGCACTATGCCTCATTGACCAAAACCCTAGTGTTATAGATACTCCAACAAATGGTTTTCCAGTCGACATAATGATAGTGTAGGAGCCCCAATAGTTGAAACTCAGTGCTCTGGATCCAATGTAACTGGTGATTCATGCATCCAAGTCCTGGTTTTAGTTTTATCGATAGTTGCAACTCGCCTCCTTGAGCCATTCAAGGACATGTGGTAAATTTGGTCCGGGGGCATAAAATCCAAACTGAGCAGCATAAGGGATTTTTGTAAGCTCCCGTAAGTTTTTTTGGCCAAGGCCCATGCGACTACACTAGAAACAAAATGCTCAAAAGAGTGTTCTTGAAAATCAACCTCATCTTCAAAAATTGCACTATGCCTCATTCACGAAAACCCTAGTGTCAAAGATACTCCAACAAATGGGTTTTCGGTGGAGAAATGATAGCATAGGGACCCCACTAGCTGAAAACCAATGCTCTTAATCCAATTCAACTGATGGTTCCTGCATCTGAGTCTTGTTTTGAGTTGTATCGCAAGTTGCAACTCGCCTCCACAAGCCATTTAGGTACATGTGGTCAATTTGGTTCCGGGGCATAAAATCCAAACCGAGTAGTATAACAGACTTTCGTAAGCTCCCGCAAGTCTGTTTGACCAAGGCCCACATGACTACACCATCCAAAAATACCCAACACAATGTTCTTGAAAATTGACCTCCTCTTCAGAAATTGCACTTTGCCTCATTGACCAAAACCCTGGTGTTGGAGATACTCCAACAAATTATTTTTTGGTAGACATAACTATTGAGGAAAAGATATGAATCGATCTTCCTCAAGCATTTTTAGACTTTACTCGGCTAAATCAAATTAGACGAGAATATCACCCTATCTTTATATCCAACAAAAATAATATCCTAGCTCACAAGTATTAATTACGAGTACTTAGGCTAGTCTTTTATCAACAAAAAGCTTGTTGGAAATTCACCTTTTATGTAATTTTCTGAATATAACAGCTACTGAAATAAATATAAGAACAGAGGTAAAGAAGCCAAGATGATAATAAAGACAATTGAGACATAAATCAATCCTTTATTTCATTCCAAATCACCAAAGAGTTGTTTTCTTTACAAAATCTCATATAGAAATATTGGACCAAATTCAAACTTAGACATCCCCGATCGAACATAAAAAAGGACCTCTAGAAGAAAACCAAAGCTGAACTCTAAAAGTTGGATCATCTTGCCACAGATTTTTTCCCACTCGACTCTGCACGATATCCTTTATCAGTCATGAAAATTAATACACAAACAGACAAGTCTACAAAGACTATCAAAGATAGATCAACACCTTTGAAAAACAAGTGTCTGGATGATTTGATTCAGCCATGGATATTGTTGTTGACAATAAGACCCTGCTATCAAAAAAGAGAATTAGTCTATGATGAATATATGAATGAATGAAAACTGAACTATCTCAACATGAACTCAAAGAGAAAACCTTAGCATGCTTTTGCTTCTATCCTCCCATTGTTTCTCCTTTTCCTTTTTCTTTTAACATGTTAGAATTGGTTAAAGTAGTTAAACCAACTCATTAGTTAAATTATTTAAAAGAATCAACTAAATTTAGTTAGTGGGAAAGGTAATAATCATAACAAGGTTCATAATAAATAATAACTAATAGGTGGGACCCCTTGTGGCTCCCTTTAGTTCAAAACAATCATAACAATCATAACATAGCCATTAGTTAAGAAAACAAACCTCCTTGTGTCTCCCATCAACATATTTACTTTTGACAATTTAGCTCATGAAATTTGAAATTAGTTCAAAAATAATACTCATGTATCCAAAATAAAAACATGTTGTCCAAAGATCCATGAAGTCAACTGTCATAAAACAATATATAACATAAAAGTCAAAAGCCATATTTCTCAGTCTGTGATGCAACCCTTCCTTGGTTGTTGTTGTCACCTCTCGATTTCCTTGAATTTGCCTTTGGTTGTGAAGAGCCTCTAGGATTTATCTCGCTAACCACATGGGAACAATCATCCCTCAAAGGCATCTCGGAAGACACGGATTTATCAGAGTCATTGGAGGGTGAGGAAGGGGCAACAATGGATTTTCCTTTATCAAATGCATGGTGGGATTCAATCTTCAATATCTTCCTAGCATGGGAGGATTGCACTGGTGAGTGGTTAGGGGTAGCTTGGACAATGGGGTTCAAATGTGGAGGAGCAGGAAAAGTCAAGTTGGGCCAACCATGATGTTGGGAGACTATCGGGTGGACAATCTCCTGCCATCCATTATTTTCAAGGACCTCAGGTTGTAAGGAGACATGAGGAGGTACAGGGATACCGGGGGCTTGTGGGGCTTAGAAAGGAGTCCTTTCAGGCCTAGGTCAGACTATTCCCTTCCCAATCCAATCAAAGAATATAGCATGAAACATTTGGCCTAGCTCTTCTGAATCAACGACAAAATGTATAGAGAACATGGGCCTTCTTGGGCCCCAGTTCCAGTTACCTCTACCTTTGTTTCCTCGGCCATGGCTTCCCTGACTAAAAAAACTCATCCTTCATATGTAATCGATTAGAAATTAGTCTCTTAAATAACCATGCATGACAACTCTTAAAAATATGAAATAGATTTGGCTCAGAATGTGTCATGCTCATGCAATCCAATCCATACAAATTGTTTTACTATTAATCAATGAGCAGGGGGGTGAAAAGTGTTCAGGGATACATGAGGAGTTTGTAATCATAGAAAATATGGTATAATGAAAGGGGAGAATATATGGTCACTACTCAATAACAACAACAATCAACTGTAAAGAAAGCCAATAAAACATCACTGCAATCCACCCTAAACACTGCCACTTCCATCTACTTTAACACAAAAATTCCCTTGACTATAATCAATCTTAGAATAGGTAGTGAAATATAAATATGGGATATGTGAAGGGTTTGTAATTAGCGGAAAGTGAGATAATGGGAGGGGAAGATCATGATTACTTTTCATGAAATTAATCAAGCGATCCATAAAACATTCTGCAGTAAGAATAGATGCACCAACCAACAATCATGACGACCGAAAAAATAATACTGTGTACTTTCACTGTTCGTTAATCAAATATTCACATAGTGCCATCACAAAATAGTAAGTATTCCACATGAATTGTAAGAGGTTTTGTTCCCTTCATTCACACACTCTGCATTTTAAAAAAATCAACGAATAGTACCCTATTCCAATCTGTAATCATCAACATCAACCACTTCCAAGAATTTCTTTAATCTACGACTATACTCAAAAGTCATGTTTTCAAATCATAACGGAGTCACTACTACTGCAATAGAGACCATAACAATGCAATGATATCATTCACATATATATGAAGTAGCCAAAATAATCAAGACCCAATTTCCATGCTTGGAATGACAATTAATTATACAACCAACAACCACTATTTAGACACAAGTTATGCAGGAATAATTTGCACAGGCAAGGTAGTTCTGCCACTATAAAAATGAAATAATTCAATGTGACTTAAGAGTTGCACCGCCTATCCAAAACAATTGTCATAAACAACACACTGCTTCAACCAGTGGTCAATTGTAATGAATAACATGCTTAAAACTATGTGGATATCCCTGAGTATAAAAATAAGTCATCCATACTATACATAGTGCACAACTAACAAAACTCCATGGTGCATCATTTCCACTTATCACAACAAACACACAATCACGATACAACTTAGTATATCGTGTTGAGCTATCGATTTAATATGAGGTTGCTTGATTTAGTCACACCGTGATTGACCAAGTTGTGCACACTCAAGCTTATTCAACCAACAAACACAAGGATGCAGTGGATACTTTCTATAGTTATCCAGTCCAATAATCATTCGGCCCCAAGGAAAACCATAATTACCATGACCAATATTCCATTTAGCAAGATACAATACATAGAACACAGCATATGTGAACAACACCAAGCATGCATAACCAATGCCAACCATCATCCAAATCCTCATAAGAGAAAATACTAGTGATTGTATCGCAACCGACAATTTTCCATTGTGGTGGAAAATGAACCAACCGAACAAGATGTGATAACTACGCATGCCCACGCATCCAATCGAAATGGGGTAGAGGCCCTTCCATTAAAAATACTAAGTTATCTGACATAAGGCAGTTGACTGTGAACCTTAGAAGTTCCATTGGAAATGTAAGGTTTATCGCTATTATCACAGAGGCAGTGGCTAAATGCCATACCAACACAACTGTCATATGACCCATGGCAAGTCTTTATTCAAAGTAATAGACCACAATATCCTGCAACAACTTGACAGGCTCGATATTTTTCCTATGAGATTCTAAACTGGAGGGTTACGGGTTTGCTCGGTATCCATCGCAGGAGGAATAGAGCCAACTTCTCACAACAGTGAGGTGAGCCGGTGTACCTAGCGAGGGTTGTGATTCGTTTGTGAATGAAACAATTTCGACAAGGGGCCAAAGCGAGAGGGTTTTGGCACTATAAGGATTGTTAACACATCACGAGGGGTAGCCCTCATGTTTTTTGGTCAACAATTACAACACAGAGGTGAATAAAGGAATGAAGAAGAATAGGAACCTTATTTTGTGACCCTTGGTGGTGCAATCGACCAATGTTGAAGTGAACAAAACCACGATAAGCGTAGAACCCGACCATTAAGCTGAGAAAGCTAGAGACTGGATTTAGTGACAGTGCGTGGAGATAACTATCCATCCAATATTTAAACAAGAACCCTTCAACCATCAATAGTGATAAGAAGAACCATCATGTAGGAAGGCCAACAAATTTGATGAACTCAAAAAATATTACAAGAACGACCATCCATTTCAGATTCAAACCTACGCCACTTACGGTTTTCAACGCAGGAAAAACCGCAAACCCAGCCACAGGCAGTAAATATTTCATAACAGGAAGCGAGGTCAAGGGGCTTAAGACATACAACTGAGTGAATTCCCTTAAGCGGGAGTTGGGTGAGTGTAGTTTCCCACCCACACTTTAGAATACGGAGCATAAACTGAAAGAAATGAACAATAGCCTTATGACTAGGGTGGTGGCCAGCAGAGGAAGAGTAAAGGTGGCCGATGTAGTAAATGCATGTAAACCTCCACTCCGCGATTCACATTATTCAATAGGTACATGTTGTGAGCCCTTCGTGCTTTTCATTAATCAACCCATGCATGCGAGATATGTACATTTAAAACCAGTAAGACCATACCGCCTTCTAACTTAGGAAGCCATGGCATAATTCCAGTTCCACATAACATTTCACATAACCATTAGCACTATGATCTTGCTAAATATGCCACCAACGTTCCATATAATATATATATATATATATATATATCAGTTACATATTTCCATTAACCATTGTATAACCATTTGCATTATTGCCTTGCCCAAATGCGCCACCAAATCTTCAACCATATGCATATAAATCATGCAATTCAAACTACGTTCATAACCATTTACTTGTTAGATAGGGTTTAACAATAATCATCAAGTATTTTCATGCATGTGGTATTGCAGAACTATTTCCCTTTTCTTTGCATTTTTTATAGTACTTTGACTTTCTCAAAGTTGTCATTCATACAATATTCACTAACATGTTTGTTGTGCGGGTGTGATAAGAATAGACTTGTTAATGAATAGCATGGAGTGCCAATCTGAAGGAACCAACCCTTTATAAGCTCAATTCGTAACCAATAACCACTGAATTTTCATCAACCATATGTTGTACATCATCTCAACATAAAAAATGAACAGGTTTTATCTCCAATAGTTCAAGGGGTCCCACCTACTAGTATTATTTATTTTTATAACTGTAATACGCTTTAGAAATACTTTTGTGGGTGAAACCGTTGACATTTTAATCGTCAAAAAGCTGGCGACTCCACAGGATTTTTTTAACATATTTAGAACTTCGGGGACTCATGGTTTGTGGACCAGAACAATGGAGTCAAAGAGATAACTTCGGATGATTGCAAACGAGGGAAGTGAGTGGATTTAGTAATGGAAAAGATGGCCCAGGAATTTGGGAATAACTCAGGAAAAAAGTTAAGTATGAGGGTTTTTACCAATGTATGCATAATCATTTTGAGAATATGCTTTTAACCTCAAGGATAAAACTTATAGACTTTTCTCATGGGATCTCAATGATGAAGAAATGAGAAGAAGCTGGGAGTAACTAGTTCATATAGAATAGCAGAGTGGAAATATTTAACAATTTCAAGGGCCTTTCAGGGGAGACATCAAAACAACTTTGTAAGCTTGATTGTTATTGACTAACAATGCTTTGTAGGAGCATCACTTCGTGATTTGGTCAATATCCCATTTTGTGAAATAAGATGAAGAAATGGCAAGAAGAAGCTGGGAGTAACCAATTCCTTATAAGACAACAGTGGAAATATGTAACAATTTCAAGGGCCTTTCAGGGGAGACATCAAAACAACTTTGTAAGCTTGATTGTTATTGACTAACAATGCTTTGTAGGAGCATCACTTTGGCAGATTTGATCCAATATCCTATTTGACCAAAATAATCAAAATAATTGGAAAAAACATGATGAAAGTCAAGGTGCAGATACTAACAAAGAAGCAATAAAAGACAAAATTTAAAAAAAAAGCACCAAAAACCTTAAATTAGAAAGTATAAATCAAAGTACTGTAAAGCATAGAAAAGAAGCACAAAAAGAAAGCACAACTAGGCTACTAGTATATTGAAATCCAATGAGCATTAACACCTTTTCACATCAGCCCTTTGCAATAATTCAAGCGAGGACTGTTAGTGTTGTAGGAAAACCATTGTCTCTGTAATTCATTTAAAACTTCTGAGTTAGTGTCCAAGACAAAAGTAATCTAGAAATGATCCAACACCTGAAACTTTGGTGTAATTATCATCCACTTGACGCGTACGATTAAATCATCAAGATAAGCATGGAGACTGACCAATTCATTAAAAGTTGTGTGTATTGGCCTTTTAAGGACAGTCTTTTCATCAAATAAGACAAAAGGAAAGTAGTTGTAAGACATAGTATCGCAACTAATAAGAGTGATTTTGTGGAAATTTTCCCTTTCTACTTTGATTTTACTGTAACCAAACAAACTATCAAGTAAGGGCTCCCACTGTGACTCTACAACTTATTGCAGAAACATTTCCATACTAAGAGCAGGGAACGGGTTTCTCATAATTGCTTGTTTGAAAGTTCAAAGACTAATGCAGGTTTAAACATTACTAGTGGTCTTCGAAGCAGGTTCCCAATTGAAAACCCATTGAGGGTGGACTAAAGAAAACATTTCAGTCCTTAAGAAACTTTTCATCTCCTTTCGAAAGGTTTCTTTCAGTGCAGAGTTAAAAAGTCTTTGTTTTTGTCTAGCTGGTTTCATAATATGTTGAACAAGACCTGGATCAAAACCACAAAGACCCACATTAAACCAAGAAAAAACATTTTTAAATCCACCAAGCAACTCGACAGACCTCATTTCTTCTTTATTAGAATGTTGGATACCCACTTTAACGTTCATTGAAGATCCAGGAGTTCTATTGTTCATGGATATGGTCTCAACCACCTTCTTTCGTAACTCCTCTTCTTTCTTACCTACATCACTCGATGAAGACGAACCCTCAAGAGGATTCAATCTCTTAGGAATATTATCATTTTCCATGGATATAATTTCCTCGAGATTAAGAGGTTCATCCTTAATGAAAGCACAAAAACTATCATTGTTAGGGAGGTCCTTCCAAGTTTCTGCATTTTCAGGGATACATGGATGATATAGAGATTGAAAAGTACAATCAGGCATGTGAGACAAAATTTGTTGATTAGGAGGGGCTGTGAAGATAGCTAACTGATCAGTCATTGAATTCAACTCCCTCTTCACATGAGTGATGTTAAAAGATAGAAGGTTCGAGACAAGTGCCCAAATAGTTTGGGAGTATCATTCCATTAGCTCATTGCTAGGATATAATATCTTACATATCAGTTTTAGAACAAGCTCAGAATTTTTGAAAAATGAGAGGTGACTACAACCAAGATTAAGGGTGTTCTCAATGCCTAATAATAAATATTTGAATTTAGAGACATTGTTTGAACAAGAGAACTCTAACCTGTAGGACAAATTATGAATTTTTTCTGCAGGAGAAACCAAAATAATTCCAACCCCATTTCCTCCACTAGAACATGAACCATCAAAGTGCATATGCCATGTATCATCATCTAAATCAATTTGTTCCAAAAGAGTATTATCTTCTTTAGAAAAGATGGAATACACTCCTAGGTCCTCTTCGATATAGTTTACACCAGATTGTGGAACATTCTCTATGTAGGGTGAAATTCTTCCCTCTCTAAGGAATATGATATTCTTACCATTCTGAGGAACAGATAGATGTGTCCCATTGAGTGAGAGGTATCCACCTATTAGGGCTTGCCAATCTCTCCCCAAGATAATTGAATAATTTCTCACAGGCATATCAATCACCTCAATGTTGAGGGTTGTCCGTATTTCAGGGTGAGCGCATAACACCAAGGTTACGTCTTTAATCTCACCTATGGTTGTTTTTTGTAGGGTATTATAGGAGAGCATGATTCTGGCATTTTCATTCATACAAGACAAGCCTAGCTCTTCCATAATAATATTCAACATCACACTTGGGCCCGAACCACCATCAATGAGGCAACAATGGGCAATCTTATCCATAATCTTTACAGAAATGTAAAAGGGGGTTTTATACAGGGTATCTAAAGTTATGTACACCCACTTTATTTACAAAAGAATCCCCTTCGTTTACCTCTTCGGAAAGATTGGCTACAACAGAAGCTTTTCCTTCCATGAATTGTTTCAGATGCATCTGTTGTTCAGGGACGAGAACCATGTCTAGGAGGGTTGCATATGCTTTGATTTTGGCCAATTGATTCAAGATGTTGTATTTGGAAGAGGGAGGAGGGGACATGATTCCTTGACTCTCAAGAATTTTAGGAACCTGGGGCACAACAATGGTTGAGGACGAGGTTGGGCTAGAAGAACTACAGGGAGGATCAAATTTTCCCTTGGGAGCATAGGCTTTGTTTCTAGTATTGATAACCATGACATCCTCGGGATATGCAAAGTCTAGGATAGTGATATTAGCTTCTGGTCTCTTACCAAATATCTTATCTCTGGCATTCTTCCTTACCTCACATGTAGTTTCTTCATGGTGTTCCTCACAAAAGTTACACCAACTCTGAGGTAGGATAACCTTAGGCTGAAAATTGTTGTCAACCGGATTTCTAAAAGGGGGTGCAAAAGAGGATGAAGATCCAGGGGTGAGAGGGGAGACAATACCTTTTCGATCGAATTCTATCATACGATTGTTCATATCTTGTAGTAGCTGCAAGAGAGTGGACATGTATATCTATCTAATAGATTGTCCCTGGGGAAGACCAATTCTTTGAAGTGGTTCTTCATATTCTGAACAAGTATGTAGAGCAGAACCGAGATTATCAATGGATTTTTCTTCAATCCTATGTCATGAATACAGATTGGTTATAGGGGCAGATAAGTTCGTGGATTTGATTGTACAATTTGGTGAAACGTAAGTTGAAAGACTTGATAGTCTCACCCTCCTTGTAGATAACATTATTGTACTCCCTTAACTTCTCGGTTGGGCTTTTATATTTCCCATAAGTGGATCTAAATGAGTAGATTAACTCCTCCCAAGTAGATAGAATATTGGGAGGAAGGTCAAAGAAGTCATCTACAGCCTTCCCTTCCAAGGAATTCACGAACAAGTGCATGCATGTGTCATTGTCGTTGGCCCCTATGTTATGAAAAGCATTATAAAATGCCACTAAGTGTTCATTTGTGCTAACGGTGTTATTTCCTGAAAACTTAGGCAAGTTCTCTTTAAACTTCAAAAGTGGGTGAGTAGTAGGTGCTAAGTTAAGAGGAGAGGACACATGCCACGGTGTGGTTGTGGCATCTTCTTTGAACTGAAAAAGTCCATACTTTTTGATGAATTTGGGGGGATTCGTGGTAGATTGGATAGGGATATGGTGGCTAAATAAGCTACCAATCACTGATGACAATGAATATTGAGAATATGGAGCACTTCTAGTGTCACCAGAGCCACCACTAGATTCCATCCTATGGATAATAAGTGAGGGAAATAAAGAAGAGCTAGATGAATCAGATAAACTCCTCCTTAGAGCACTCTGTTGAACAGATAACACTACATTTCTTCTTCCTATTTCAGAAATGGGATTGATTTCACGTGACAAGCCTCTTCTTCTTCTAGAAGCACAATAATCTAAGGACATGAAAGAAGGCCAAAACTTGAAGAAACAAAGGTTTACTTCTGATTTCTAGGTTGTCTACATCTAGCTTCCAATCGTTCTTGAGCACTAATATCTCATTCGATTGTTGCCCAAGAATGATTAAGTTCAGCACGGGTATTAGCAGTGTCTAGAATGGTGTTAAACAGGTTCAAAGAAATGTTGGTCTAGTCTTGAAGACCGAGCTCAAGATTGGGCTGCCTTGCAACAGGAACAATCATGAAAATCAAAACAATCAAAGAATCAATAACAGAAAAGAAATATGTATCGATAAAAATCGAGTATAAAAATTAACCAGAGAGATATCGAAGATCTCCCCAGTATGGTCACCAAATAAATTTTGAGGAAAATATATGAATCGATCTTACTCAAGCAATTTTAGACTTTACTCAGCTAAAGAAAATTAGACAGGAATATCACCCTATGTTTATAGCTAACAAAAATAATATCCTAACTCACAAGTATTAATTACGAGTTCTTAGGCTAGTCTTTTATCAACAAAAATCTTGTTGGAAATTCACATTTTATGTAATTTTTTGAATATAACAGTTGTTGAAATAAATATAAGAACAAAAGTAAAGACACCAAGATGATAATCAAGACAATTGAGACATAAAGAAATCCTTTATTTCATTGCAATTCACCAAAGAGTTGTTTTCTTTACAAAATCTCATACAGAAATCTTGGACCAAAGTCAAACTTAGACATCCCTGGTGGAACATACAAAAGGACCTCTGACAAAAAACCAAAACTGAACTCTAAAATTTGGATCAACTTGCCAAAGATTTTTTCCCACTGGACTTTTCACAATAGCCTTTATTAGTCATGAAAATTAATTAACAAACAAACAAGTCTACATAGACTATCGAAGATAGATTAACACCTCTGAAAAACAAGTGTATGAATGATTTGATTCAACCCCGAATATTGTTGTCTACAATAAGACCCTCCTATCGCAAAAGAGAATTAGGCTATGATGAATATATTAATGAATGAAAATTGAACTATCTCAACATGAACTCAAAGAGAAAACCTTAGCATGCTTCTACTTCTATCCTCCCCTTGTTCCTCCCCTTCCTTTTTATTTTAACAAGTTAGGATTGGTTAAAGTAGCTAAACCAACTCATTAGTAAAGTTATTTAAAAGACTCATCTAACTTTAGTTAGTGGGAAAGGTAATAATCATAATAAGGGTCATAATAAATAATAACAAGTAGGTGGGACCCCTTGTGGGTCCCTTTAGTTCATAACAATCATAAAAATCATAACATAACCATTAGTTAAGCAAACAAACCTCCTTGTGTCTCCCATCAAGATATTTACTTTTGGCAATTTAACTCATGAAATTTGAAATTATTTCAAAAATAATACTCATATATCCAAAATAAAAACATATTGTCCAAAGATCCATGAAGTCAATTGTCATAAAACAATATATAACATAAAACTCAAAAGCCATATTTCCCAGTTTGTGATGCAACCCTTCCTTGGTTGTTGTTGTCACCTCTCAATTTCCTTGAATTTTCCTTTTCTTGTGAAGATCCTTTAGGCTTTATATTTCTAATCACGTGGGAAGAATCATCCCTCAAATGCATCTGGGAAGACACGGATTTATGAGAGTCATTGGAGGGTGAGGAAGGGGCAACAATGGATTTTCCTTTATGAAATGCATGGTGGAATTTAGTCTCCAATATCTTGCTAGCATGGGAGGATTGCACCGGCGAGTGGTTAGGGGCAGATTGGAAAATGGGGTTCAAAGGTGGAGGAGCAAGAAAATTCAATTTTGTCTAGCCACGATGTTGGGAGACTGTCAGGTGAACAATCTCTTTCCATCCATCATTTTTAGGGACCTCGGGTTGTAAGGAGACATGAGGAGGTACAAGGATACTAGGGGCTTGTGGGGCTTGGAAAGGAGCCTTTCAGGCCTACGTCAAACTATTCCCTTCCCAATCCAATCAAATAATCTGGCATGAAATATTTGGTCAAGCTCTTCTGAATCAACATCAAAATGCATAGAAAACTTGGGCCTTCTTGGTCCTAGTTCTAGTTACCTCTACCTTTGTTTCCTCGGCCATGGCTTCCCAGACTGAAAAAACTCATTCTGCATATGTAATTGAGTAGCAATTATTCTCTTAAATAACCATGCATGACAACTCTTAAAAATATGAAATAGATTTGGCTCATAATGTATCAGGCTCATGCAATCCAATCCATACAAATGTTTTTATTGTTAATCAATGAGCAGGTGAGTGAGAAGGGTTCAGGGATACATGAGGGGTTTGTAATTAGAAAAAATATGATATAATGAAAGGGGAGAAGAAATGGTCACTTCTCAATGACAACAATAATAAACTGTAAAGAAATCCAATAAAACATCACTACAATCCACCCAAAACACTGCCACTTCCATTTATTTTAACAAAGAAATTCCCTTGACTGTAATCAATCTCAGAACAGGGAGTGAAAGATGAATATGGGATATGTGAAGGGTTTGTAATTAGCAAAAAGTGAGATAATGGGAGGGGAAGATAATGATTAATTTTCATGAAATTAATCAAGTGATCCATAAAACATTCTGCAGTAAGAATAGATGCACCAACCAACAATCATCACGATCGAAAAAACAATATTGTGTACTTTCACTGTCCGTTAATAAAATATTCACACAGTGCCATCACAAAGTAGTAAGTATTCCGCATAAATTGTAAGAGATTATTTTCCCTTCATTCACACACTCTACATTTTAAAAAAATCAATGAACAATACCCTATTCCAATCTATAAACATCAACATCAACCACTGCCAAGAATTTCTTCAATCTATGACTATACTCAAAAGTCATGTTTTCAAATCATAACGAAGTCACTACTACTGCAATAGAGCCCATCAAAATGCAATGATATCGTTCACATATATATGCAGTAACCAAAAAAATCAAGACCCAATTGCCAGGCCTGAAATGACAATTAATTATACAACCAACAACCACTATTTAGACACAAGTTATGCAGGAATAATTTGTGCATGCACGATAGTTCTGCCACTGTAAAAATGAAATAATTCAATGTGACTTAAGAGCTGCGCCACCTATCCAACACGACTATCATCAACAACACACCTCTTCAACCAATGGTCAATTGTAGTGAATA
Organism: Picea sitchensis; assembly: GCA_010110895.2. Taxonomy (NCBI): domain Eukaryota; kingdom Viridiplantae; phylum Streptophyta; class Pinopsida; order Pinales; family Pinaceae; genus Picea; species Picea sitchensis. The sequence goes on from SNQJ01S0171807.1 coordinate 13,905, forward strand.
ACACACTTAAAACTCTGTAGATATACCTGAGTATAAAAACAAGCCATCCATACTATACACAGTGCACAACTAACAAAACTCCACGATTCCATACCAACACTAATGGCATATGACCCATGGTGAGTCCTTATTCAAAGTAATAGGCTCAATAGTCTTCCTATGAGATTCCAGACTGGAGGGTTAATGGTTTTCTCGGTAGCCATCGCCGGAGGAACAGAGCCAACTTCTCATAATAATGAAACTTCAAGGCTAGAGGTGTACACACAAGGAGTGTTTTGATTCATTTGTGGACATGAAACAATTTCATGACAGGGGCCAAAATAGGGTGGTAGGGTTCTGGCCTGGCCTGCAAGGTTATTTAACACATACAGGGTATAACCCTCATGCTTTTTAGTCAACAATTATAGCACAGAGGTGAAGACGAAAACAAATAAGAATAGGAACCTTATTTCGTGACCCCTGGTGGTGTAATCGACCAATGATGAAGTGAACAAAAAATACTAACGTAGAAAAACTTTGACCATTAAACCCAAGAAGCCATAGACTGGGCTTAGTGATAGTGTGTGAGATAAATATACAACCAAGATTTAAACAAGAACCCTTCAACCAACAATAGTGATAACAAAGAACCATCACCCAGGAAGGCCAACAACCTCGATGAACTCAAAAAATATTACAAGAACGACCATCCATTTCTGATTCAAACAAAAAAATTTCACACAGTTGCAACGCTTAGAAAATAGACAAACCCATACACTTGATCCAGTAACTATTTCATAACGAGAGAAAGGTCAAGAATAACCAAAAAAGTACATACATGTTAATTGAATTCCTTAAAACGGAAGCTGGTCAAGCGGTTCCACCCTGCTAAAATTCCAAAGCATAAACCAACAAAAGAATGAACAATAGCCCGACTAGGGTGGCGACCAACATGAAGAGTAAAGGTGATGTGTAGTAAATTCACATTGCCTCCACTCACGATTCATTAATTCAACACCACATGC
>SNQJ01S0171808.1:0-20488 GCA_010110895.2 Picea sitchensis
ATTATTTAAATACGAAATCTCATTTATTTCCTTCTTCTCTCCATGACCAAAATCCTGGACCTAATTGGCATGATGTTGGTTTTGAACGACACATACGATGAACATAAAGAGTGGCTATGTGATTTATATTTGAGTCTGGAAACCCCCCCATATCGTCAAGGCATACTAACAGTCTATCCATGTCAAATTTTGTTGCATACAGAAATATTTTGAAAACATTTCAACATCGACTCCATTCAGAGGTCATTCTTGTCCATAATGTACTCTAGCCCTAGTAAAATGTCTTTTAATAGTTGTTTCCTTTAAAATTCGACCAAAAAATTAAAACGAAATGAGGAGGAGATGGATTAATATATAGAGTGGGTGTGTGAGTAATATTTGAGTCTCGAAACCCTTCCATATCGTCAAGGCATGTGAACAATCTATCCATGTCAAATTTCAGTGCATACAGAAACATTTTGAAATAATTTCAATGCTGGCCCCATTCACAGGTTACTATTTCCCATCATGTACTATATCCCTAGTACAATGTATTTTATCTATTTCCTTTAAAATACAATCGATACGCATGACCTCCCCGCATCTAGTATTGCAAGGGAATGTAATAACGTCGATAAATAAGTACTTGATCAATCGTACAAGATTCAATATCAGTTATTTCTTGTCTTTGTTTTTTTCTCTCATATAAGTACTCTTTTCCTCCATAAATAATATTAGTACAAAATCATTATTTAAATATGAAATATCATCTATTTCCTTTTTCTCGCCACGACCAAAATCATGGGCCTAATTGGCATGATGTTGGTTTTGAACGACACAGACGATGAATATAAAGAGTGGGTGTGTGAGTGATATTTGATTATGGAAAACCTCCCATATCGTCAAGGCATACAAACAATCTATCCATGTCAAATTTCGGTGCATACAAAAATATTTTGAAAAACATTCAACATTGGCCTCATTCACAGGTCATTGTTTCCCATCATGTACTCTAGCCCTAGTACAATGTCTTTTAATAGTTGTTTCTGTTAAAATTCGACGGATAAAATTAAAACAAAACGAGGACGAGATGGGTCGATATATAGAGTGGGTTTGTGAGTAATATTTGAGTCTAGAAACTCTTCCATATCATCAAGGCATACAAATAGTATATCCATGTCAAATTTCAGTGCATATAGAAACATTTTGAAAGAATTTCAGTGTTGGACCCATTCACAGGTTATTTTTTCCCATCATGAACCCTATCCCTAGTACAAATTCTTTTGGATTTTTCATTTAAAATATGATTGACACGCATAACGTCCCCACATGTAGTACTACAAGGGAATGCAATAACGTCGATAAATAAGTACTTGATTAATCACAGAAGCTTCAATATAATTTATTTCTTGTCTTTGTTATTTTCTCTCATATAAGTACTCTTTTAATAGTTGTTTCCTTTAAAATTCAACCGAGAAAATTAAAATGAAATGAGGACAAGATGGTTTGATATATAGAGTGGGTATGTGAGTTATATTTGAGTATAAATATGAATAAATGAACTTCTCTTGGTTTTGAGAATAATTTATTCTCTACTAAACAAGGACAACCACGTGAAAGTGGAAGCTCATATGCCCCCCCCCCCCTCCCCCAAGGACAACCACGTGAAAGTGGAAGCTCATATGCCCTCCCCTCATCTCTCACTCTCAATTCCCAATAATACCCAATCTATAAATAGAAAATAAAACAAAAGAAGAATAGCAACTATCATAGAAACTACCAAAACAAAAAAATGAAATAAAACTTAAAACATGTAATTAACCCACTTCTCTAGCTCTACATCATTTTCTTCATATTTTTCATCTACAATATACTTTACTGGTCTTCTCTGATCATATCTATAGGAAATGACCAATCCTTCTTACTTGGAACCTTTGAGTAAAAGGCTTGTTCAGATTGACTTGGAAAAACATAGTGGTCATTTTCTTTTCAAAAACTTTGTTTTGATCATTGGAATCCATTGGCATTGAATAATGTTCTTACCTCTATCATGTTCATGCATTCGTAACCTATACCATCTAGCCATCGAAAAAAATAATTTGAAGGAATTAAAGTCACACCAATTATATCATTCAAAAACCCATAGTATCCATTTTCATATTCTCGAGGATGTCTGTCACCCTAGAGGAAACATTAGTGACCTGGAATATTGCAGTTATCCCATTATGAGAATTTTTCCTGGTTTCATCCAACTGTTTGATGCAAAATTTACAACCACTGCACTACACATAGCCTTGTGGTGTTTCAACTGCAATATGCCATACATGTAAAGATGCATTGTCAATTAATAATAAACAAATTTACATAACTTGGAAAGAATAATATGAAAAAACACCTACAATCACATTAACATAATATAAAATAACCGAATAAAATGGGTGAATTTTCTACTTTCCATTTCAAACAATATGATAAATATATTTCGCAAGATACCAGATATATAAAATATGCGCAATGTAAATCCAAATGCTGTGAAATGACAGAAATTACGTTAAAATATCCAAAGATAATCTTCACAATACATAAATGATATATGAAATAGTAACATAAATAGCACTTTGAATCGATAGCAATGTTCATGCCCTTCTGAGGGGCAACCCAATCGAAATACCGTTACACACCCCAAGCTAGGGTTCCCATACTGTCGACTCGTATTTATACTAAAAGAAGCATCTGAGGAAGATCCTTCTAGAAGCCGAAGCTTCTATTAGGTCTTCTTACATCTCGCCTTTATCTATTTTATTGAAAGGTCTTATTAATATTGACCTTTATTACATAAATGCATCACATTGATCTACCTATGTGCTGGTTAGAACCCTAACATGTCCGCCTTAAAAACAACCCTGTCCCCAAGGCTTGAGATGTGGAAACCGCCGCACGGTAGTTGGTTCCCCAAGTGGCACCGCTGGAGTCATATCTTTCCATTGGATTAACACTTCTTTGATATTTCGGCCCCATAGGTGATGCTCTCGCGTGTTGAGGAAATATTTGGGTTGTAGCCAAATGGATCCTTCTTCGCTAACTCGAAGGTTGGTTTGAAGTTGGCACCGGTTCCAATCACCTTCTTCAAGCAGAGACATGAAAAACGTGATGTGGCTTTGACTGACTGGGCAGAGCTAATCGATATGCAACTTGTCCCACACGCTTTAGAACCGTGTAAGGGCCATAAAATTGGGTGCTAAATTTCAACACCGCCGAATCTTTGAGGGAAGTTTGTTTATATGGTTGCAGCCGCAAAACACCGATCTCCTTCTACAAATTGTCATTCCGAGCGACCTTGATCCGCTTGCTGCTTCATTCTGTTTTGGCCCATGACCAAGTTCTCTTAAGGGCACGGCGATATCTTCTGAATGTAAGTTTGGTCAACTGGCCTGACCTTCTCGAGGTACCCTAGTATGAGAGAACTCCGGACGGTTTCCGTCTACACCGCTTCAAAAGGAGTCATGCGAAAGTGGATGTAATGGTATGTAGTGTTGTACCAACGACGGTGAGGGGTAACCATTGATCCCTAATCGGTAAGTTGTTTTTCCACGCAAAGCACCTCTATAGGTTTCCAAACACTTGTTGACGACTCGCTTGACCAATCAATTCTGAGGATGATAACAGCTAAGATGCAATTATGTGCTCCTAGAAGCTAAATAGTTCTTGCCAAAAATCGCTTGTGAAAGTTGGGTCCCGGACGTAAACCACAGAGTTTGGCATGCCATGAAGCTTGAAGACCTCGAGATACGAAAAATTTGGATCCATCAGTGGGATGCGAAATGGGTGGGGAAGATACCAAAAATGGGCATTACTTGGAGTTACGACGACCACCACCCCATTACAACCGCTTCTGATTCCCCCCGATTTGGGTAAGCCCGTAATAAAATCCATAGATATATCCCTTCCAAATATCGGGGAATTCGAAGCTGCTGGAGTGTGCCCTGGATTTGATCAAGCTTCTCCCTTGTTGCGCTGGCATACCCTCATTCAGCCCACAAACTTACTCTGATGTCCCGTTTCATACCATCCTATGAAAAAGAACGTTAACTCGGCCATATGTTTTAGTGAACTCGAAAGTGCCCCGCTACTGTGGGTGTAGCATGAAGCTCGTGAGAGAGTACCGCGGATTCGAGCTTGGACGTTTACTTAAATACAAGCCACCTTTATATCGAAGCTCATCCCAGAGCCAAGAGTACCATGGGGGAGCTCGCATACTTTGTTCTTCGGGCCAGTCAATTAGGATGCGAGATTTTGGGGTCTTGTAGCCATTCCTGGTGCACATCTTGCAACCAATCCGTACAATGAAGGAAAGAGAAAAAGGATCCTTCTTCTTCATATTTCCTAGACAAGGTAACGCCACCACATTGTCTTTGCCCTTCTTGTAAACGGTCCTCTCATAATCATAGCCAAAGAGCTTAGTGACCCATTTTTGTTGCTCCCTGCAGGAAATGCGTTGTTCTAGAAAGTATTTGAGGTTTTGATGATCTCGCCTAAATTTGGAATCATTGCCCCAAGAGATAAGGACGTCATAATTCAACTACATGTAGAATCGCCTAACATTTCTTTTTCATAAATAGTTTGCCCAGATTCTTCTCGGAAAGTTGTTTGCTCGTGAAGGCCAAATGTCGCACTCCTCTTGCATATGACAACACCAATTCCTTTCCCCGGAGCAACACACATTCCAACACAAATGTTCTTGTGAAGCCTGCGAGAGCCGTGAACTGAGTGGTGCACATGGCCATCTTCAAAGTTTGAAAAAGCTTGATCAACGGCTGGGGTCCGCGAAGGAGTTCTTTAAGGAGAGCCGTGAGAGGCAATGCAATCTTTCCATAGTTCTGACGAACCGGCGATAATATCCTATGAGGCTCCAAAATCCAAAGGTGATTTTTGAGAGCTAGGGCAGCGCCAATCTTGCATGGCTTCAATATTTTTCTGTCCACCTCGACACCATCCTTGCCCACTGGGATGACCTGGGTATTCTACTTTGATGCAATCTAAAGCACATTTGGATCAAGCTTGAGGAAAAAGCCGGTGCCGAAGTAGGATGAGGACTTGATCCACATGAGTCGATGGTCTTTCCATGTCTTGCTATATATGAGGATATCACAAGAAAACTAGGACAAAATGACGGGCGAAAAGGATCTAAATACATGGTCTATGAGGCTCAAAGGTGGAGGTGCGATACAACCTAAAGGGTGCATGACCAAATTGTGAGGTGGCTCCTCATGAGTGCTAAAGGCCGCTCTTTTAGAATGTCGACTCTTTCATAATGATCCGAGATAGCCCGAGATAAGATCAAGTTTGGTGAAGAATTGGGCACCACTCAATATCCGTGAGGTCATCAATGACCGGAAAGGGAAAATTGTGTTCGATGGTGAGTTTATTGAGGGCACGGAAGTCGACATGCCAAGAACCTTCTTTCTTTAGGACCATGACGATCGGAGAAGAGTAAGGACTCGTACTAGATGGATGACTGCAAGGAGTTCCTGGACCATTTTTGAATTTCATTCTTCGGGTAAAGGTGGCGACATGGACGATGTTGGGGAAGGCTGACCGACAAGGGGAATGGAATGATCATGGACACCAAGGGAAGGGGAGTCCTTGGGGAGTAAATAAGACCGCTTGATGTTTAGACAAGAGGGCTTGAGGTCTTGGGGCACGGGTGGATCTTTGTGGCTTGAATGGTATGGAGTTGGGCTATGACACCGGAATGACCTTTTGCTAATTTCTCCATGCGATGAGAACTGGGATGATTTCTGTGGAGAACCCAGTTGATGCCTTGAAATTTATGTTTGTGGTCGCTTTGGTCAACCAGGCTGGTTAAGTTTTGAAAGTCCATGCAGAATAGGGACCTGTTCTCGAGCCATTCGACCATAACACTATGTCACAACCTCCCATGTCAATAGCAAACATAAGGGATTTGAGGTTGTGGTCACCTATTTTGAGACGACATTTTCACAGAACTCTCCACATTTCATAGAGCCCCCATTGGCAATCATGATTTGGAAATTATTAACAAGATGGATATAGCAATGGGTTTCTTTGGTGATGCTTAATGCGATGAATAAAGTTGGGTGCCGCCATTATCAACCAAGATGATGACTTTCTGCGTTTGATATAACGGATTAGATTGAGAGTTTGGGGGTAGAGAAGTCGAGAGCATTGAGGGAAATGATGGGTTCTTTTCCCGCTAGGAGGGTCTGGGTTTATTTCATTAGTTTCTGGTGACTCGGGAACGTGGGAAGTGTCATCATCGTCTCTTGAATATCTCCTCAGAGTTGGCCATAAAGAGATTTTGTTCTTACATTTGTGGCCCGGGAAATATTTGTCATCACAAATATAACAGAGGCCTTTGAGCTGTCTTTCATCCATTTCAGCCCTAAAGCTAGTTTTGATTTTTAAGGAGCCATGAGTGGTGCCTTTACTGGTTTAGGGGGCTGGAAAAAGGAAGGCTTACTTGCCTTGAGAGGAGACAATTTGTTGTGCTTCTTTGGCTTTGGTAGCCTCCACCCAGTCGACGAGCCATGAGGACATGGGCCCTAACCTCCTCCTTTGAGGCCACACCGATGAAGCACTCGCGGAGTTAGAACTCATCACCATGCCTCCGCTCGAAAAAAGCCGATGCTCAAATGCGCCTATGAAATCTTCGACCGCGTCTCATGATTTCTTCAATTTTGTCAACGGCCCAAATGGTTCATGCTTGTCAAAGCCGCTCATAAAGCTCAAAGAACAAATTGGGTCCAAGCACATATCCTTGACGGTAGTTTTTCTCCAATGCCACCATTGCCAGCCAGTTCTTGATCGAGATGGAGAACACCATACCTGAAGTATTCTGGCTGGGTTACTCCAAGTGATGTTGTAGAGAGAGAAATACTGTTCCATTTGTGCGACCCAACCAATGGGGTCCGAAAGATATCAAATTTGTTTACATTCACCTGCGGAAGGCGTATGTCCTTTGAAAGTGATGTGAAGAAAGGAATGGGCGTAGTTTCTCCTTCCGCCTTTTTATAAAAGTAATTCTCATCATTGAGGGGGATTTTGAGTTTGGTGGAGAGTGCTACAACCATTGCATTCAAGTTCATTATTTTACTCACTACTGCGGACTACACGCCTATCCGACGGATGCATTCATGAGGCATCACCTGAGGCAATAGTAGCACTAAGTCGTTGCACTTCTTGTTGGGTCTCTTGGCAAAACCATGTTGCGTGGTGTTGAAGCGAGACTCTAGTTCTTGGTTACCGTCATGAGCCATGACGGGTGACCTTAAAGGGAGTCAAGTGCACTGCAGTAAAATGATATGGATAAAAGTGATAAGGTAGAAGAGATGAAATCTAATGGAATAGGTCTCAAATAATGGTGAAAAAATGGGTGATCTGAAAAGGTGCAAGGGTCAAAACTTTTTAAAATGATATGTACAGGATGAGGGTGAAGAGATGAGTCTAATGGAATAGGTCTCATAATGGTGAAAAAAAATTTATGCTACAGCTACGGGTTATGCTTTGGTCTGAAGAATGTCAGTTGAAATCCCCAAATTCGAACCGTAGAGTATTTACTTAGCAAACCCTAATAATGATGCGGGTTAATAGATCTCACGCATTTAATTTGTTTATTTTGTCGCTTTTATGTTCCCAAGGGCTAGGTATTCAAGGGTTCTACGTATTGGCTTGCTCCTATGCTATAGCTCTCTGGATATACGTGTGGGGTCCAAATTTAGTACTCGGCTCAATATCTCAGTGCACTAACTATGGAGGATAGACTTTACCCTTAGTCGTACTACTCGATCACCGAGGTACTAGAGAGTATCTTCCGAAGTGATGTTCTCGTTGGCACTATAGAACCGGCCGCCAATAGGTTAATCTACGTAGGGATTCGTGAAATCTAGGGTCTGGTCCGGCATTAATGTGTGTTGTCCGATGCCACCACCAAGGGGCACCAACAAGCCATGGCAAGTGGCCAACAAACGTATGCTTAAGAACCACTTGTATTTCCTAATGCATGAATCCCTCAACCGGGGTTTTATGCCAAGAACGACAGATCTCTCGCGGCTTAAAGATCGGAATAATGCCTCTACCCTCGAAAAAGAAATACCCACACCGCCAAGGAAAGCTCGATACCACTCTGTGCAAGATACCGATATATAAAATATGCGTAACAAAAACGAAATGCTAGAAATGACGTAAATACAAGAAAATGGTCCAAGATAATCTTCACAATAATAAATGATATAATTTAAATAGCAATGTAAATAGCACCTTGAATCGAGCAGTAATGTTCATGTGCCTCTTCGAGGCGGAAACCTCCAATCGAAGTGCTCATAATAATCTCCAAGCTAGGGTTCTCATACCCTCGAATTTTATTTATACTAAAAGCATCTAGAGGGAAGATCCTTCTAGAAGCTGAAGCTTCTATTAGTCTTCTTACATCCTACTTTATTCTATTTTATTGAAAGGTCTTATTAATATTGACTCCTTTATTACATCCGGACACATTGATCTACCTATGTAAGCGGGTTAGGACTTTAACAATTTCCCTCTGCCTAATATCAGAATATCCATTACAACGAGCTTCTAACAAATTATTAAGCTTTTCCATGATAACCTACCACAATGACGTTGTTTACATATATCAATCCATACTTTCATCCAATCAATATTTTTTTGTGATGTATAAATGTAGTCCATCCCAATCTTGAGCAACTCAATCAATTAAAAATATCAATTCACCAATATTAAATATTAGTTATAAATCCATGTTAAATATTAATAAATGATGAAAGAATAAATATTAAATGAGTATGATCATATACAAAAAAAAATTGAAAAATTATATTTATTACAAATATCCAGAACTTAATTACCTCTCACTTTCTTCAATGTACCTTTCCCCAACAATTGTTCCCCTTCAAATTTTTTGATGGATTTCACATCCCAAATGCAATCCATTGCATGCATAGCTTGTGTTGCTAATTTATGAATATACTGACTAATATACACCATGGATTCATATACCATATATCCCTCCACCATAGAACGCTCAGGATGTGCTCTTTGTCTAACCAAAGACTTCAATAATTTCAAGTGCCTCTACACCATCCACATTGACCTTGTGTGTATAGGTCCACACATTTCAATCTCCTCAACTTGGTGTATGAGGTAGTGTTCTTGTGCATTGAAAAATGTTGGAGGTAGATACTTCTGCATTTCACACATTAGCCGAGGAATTTCTTCTTCCAATACTTTATATCATCTTCATGGATTTCTTTCAATGACAACCATCTACAGATCATGAAGCAAGAAAATAACATTTTTCAACAAAACATAATACATATTACATTACAAGTAAAACACATGTCATTAAGTACAAGAAAAAATTGATTTGTTTTTGCATATATATTGCAGCTACTTACCTTGTGTATTTTCCAAGATCATATATAACTTGTTTGGCATTGTTGTAAAATTTGTTTGGGAGAGATAGAGGTAGAACATACTATAACAATAAAAATGAATCGTTACTTGTTTCAAAACTAGACAAAAATATATATATATCAAAAAATGTATATGAATAAATATAAGTATGAATACTAAAGTTATTAATTACCTTAATGAAGGTATGCTAATCATGTGTTTTTACCCCACCAAATTCACCTTTCTTCATTAAGATTTTCTTTATGTTTGAACAGAAACCTATGGGAAATTTAATGCTTTGTTAATAACCATGGAAGGTTAGTTTGGTATCCATCACTATTTGATCAGATCACACTTTTCATTGCATGATTGGCTTCCTAAATGTCATTACAAATTTCGACAATTTTTTCTTTATCCCTCCTGCCATTTATGATTCACCGTAATATTTCTCTCACATTCTTCCTGATATGCATTTTATCAAACAAATGAACTATTTTTAGCTCCTCATAGTAAGGAAACCTCATGAATTGAGTGGGATAAATTTTCATTCCTCGTGGAATCCCATTATTACTACCTTTATGACGACGACATTGATGAAGCATATAAAAAATAGAACACTATTTATCAAATGCAGTAAAATAAATTGAATAATTAAAATAAATTTTCAAAACATGATTCCATTTATGATACATAAATAAAATGCATACCTCGAAGATTAATTTTTTCATATGCCAACTTCCATAGGTGAGGTGTCATTCTTTGTGGTTTTAGTCTAGTATCGTGTTTCCCATTGAAAAGATCATTTTTAGTAGTATGATACTTATGGTTCTTAGAGAGGAAGTGTCTATACTCATCAAACACCTCCTTTCCTAAACATTTTGACCGACAAGATTTCATCTTAGGAGCACAAACTGGACATGAACATTTACCCTTTGTTTGAATACCTACAAAAAATGGATTAATGGGAATTATTAATATACAAAAGGATTATTTAAACAACATGCATGATAAGCAACATGATTTTTTTCCATGACATCGCAATTAGATCATCGAAATTTTTCCAATATGTAGTAGTGAACCATTAAGACGCAAGGAATGTTTCTACTCCTTTGTTAGAAAATCCCAAGAGAGCCTTAGTTACGGTTGAGGAAGGTTCCCCCTTACTATTAACCTAACTTTTTCAGTTCCTCTTGATCCACTCCTGGTTCGACTAGACTCCTCAAGTAACATTGTAGTGGAGGATTATCCTCACCTACCATCAAGGCCATATAATCAATTACATCTGAAACTAATACAACCAAATTTTAATGAAGAATACACTACCCCTATCTGATCTACTAAAATGGTAGATCCACATCAAACTCTTGTTCATTCTATCTGGAGAAAACCATCAGGACGAGACCTTTATGAAAAGTTTAGTTTTAGCCAACCATCTTTGCACGATACACATGACTCTACCACTGTCAGTGTCGAGGCAGGACTGTCAAGTCAGCGTATCATCTATCCCGTTGAACCAACATTCAATATTACTACCACTTCAAGCCAAGTTTAATGTGAAATAGGAGTTGTGTTACCCAGTCAATGCCAAAAAAACCTTGATAGTTACACCTCATATCCCTGTTCAAGCTATGACTTTGTATACTCCATAGAATCCTAATGGGACATCTTTTCATCGTAGAAAGAGAAACTTTGCCACACAATTAAACCCAACTATGGGTAAAATCCCTACCAGAGGGGCACCATCCTCCAACAACAAAATTCCAACTAGGGGGAAAACCCCTCTTACCATTCATACCCCAGTTTCTACCCAATTAATGGCAAGGGGGAAATCTCAACCTTCGTTCATTTGAAACCCCCCACAATCCTAGGGACCACCCCAAGGAGGTCAGTTCCATCAACCACATCAGGGAGGGCCCTTATACCCTAAACCACAAGGAGGAATTCCAAATCCTAATCCTTCTGGACTACATTCTGGACAACCTTTCTTGGGAGTCCCAAATCCCACTTGGGGTCCTCAAGTTCAATCATATTTTCCTCCCCAAGGGACAAATACTTACCCTCCTCAAGGTCAACCTGCTTACCCATCTCAAGCTAATCAACTGAACTATTATCCCTTGGGTTACACTGTTTATCCTCCTCAGGGGAAAATGGGTTGCCCCTCTCCTTTTATGCACATTCCTCAACAAGTAAATCCTACCTTTTTTGGTTAAACATAAAATCATATGGGAGGGCCCACTAGCTACAATTATTCACCTCAACCAGTTTATGGCCCTAATGGTGTTCCTATGCCTCACTAGTATAATCCATAGGTCAATCGACAACTACAATTCTTAGCCACTCTAGATCTACCATATCTGTCAAGATTGACAAATGATCCCATATTACATTCCCCTTTCTGGCCAGTTATTCATGCTAAATTTCCTTCTGATATTCTGAAATTTGACGGTAAACCTAGTGAAGACCCTAATAACCACATTATGACCTTTCATCTATGGTGTTCATAAAATTCACTAATGGATGATTCTATTCGGTTATGTATTTTCCATCATACACTTATAAGTACAATGACTAAGTGGTACATTGAATTACAACGTGGAACTTTTAAAGATTTTAATTCCCTTTCCATGGTTTTTCTCACACAATTCCAATTACTTATCTGCTACGACTCTGACACAAAACTTTTGACCTCCATTCATCAAACCAAATCTGTAAATATATATGATCATATTCATGGGTGGACACAGTGACGACAGTTTATCAAAGAAACCATTCCTAACCAATTGTTGGTTGAATGGTTCACCAAATATCTCTTTCCTCTAATTGCTCATGATGCAGCCATGGGTGGTGTCATTACATAAGAGGAAGCCATTTCTCATGCCCAGTGTGTGTACTTGGTTTATTACCAATCCATCACTTTGTATTAATTGATCCCAAACTATTCCCATCCATCAATCAATCCATCAAAACAAGAATCTACTTCTCATGCAGATGGAGTTATAGGTTATGTCAAAACCCAATCCAGTTCAAAGTTGATTAGCATGACCAACCGTTCAATCACTTCCCCCACTCTCAGATCGACTGCACTCTAGAAAAATCCCCCCCAACTCAAATATCCGAGGTGAATGAAATTTAATATGCTTCTCCATGACAACCTGAGGGGAAGAAAAAAAATAAGAATAAACCCAAGAAAAACAATCAAACTGAAAATGAAAAAACACAAACGCAACCACTTGCTACTGAGAAACAACCACAGTGCAAACTGAAATTTACATGTCTCATTTTTGGTGAAGATCACTACACACGTGATTTTCATCATCGATAGCAAGTTGCCAAACTTTTTAAAGGAAATTATCAACCCACTATATTGACACATCCTTTTATACAGCAGGAGTCACCGATTTCCCAAGCTCTTGCACCTCCGATGGGATGTAATCCAAATAATCCTCCTAATGAGGAAGCTTCATTAAGTGCACACATTTACATGTTTAATGGGATATATTTGACCAATTTAACTACAACATATTTCATGCCTCTAGGTAAACCTAAAAAGAAAAAAGTAATTACTAGCACTACACCAGATCCACCACCTACGACAAATACTCCTCCATATGGGACACTCCTGATTAAGAAACCGAACTTTAACTCTATTCTATACCCTCCCAAGAGTACGATTCAAAATTCGACTTTCAATCCAAACTCACAAGATACTCAAAAATACAACATCATTGAAGATTTTTCTCGAGCACCTTGCGCTATGTAATCTCTCGAAGTTCTTAAATACTACCCTATCCAACACAGGAAACCCTTGGAGTCCATCGAAGTTATATATCCCAAGTCATATAACACTATCATGTTTAACATAGATAACTTTAAATCACAACTCTCTCACCAACTCGCTTTCCATATTGATGTTGTTGTCAATAATCAACATATTCATCGCACGATCTTGGATGAGGGGGCATCCACATGTTTCATGTCCTTGGATTGATGGAAAAGCATTAAATCACCTGGTCTAAATCTATCTCCCACCATGTTATGAACATTTTATGGAAGATGTTTCTGACCTCACAGATTATTACAATCCTTAGTCATACAATTCGGAGGAAAAACTAATTATGTCGAAGTTGAAGTAGTCAATTCCCCCCTTGATTATAACCTGTTGCTAGGGATAAGTTGGTTCTATGCTATGACCTTCGTCACTTCATCGATTTTTTGATGTGTCTGATTCCCTCATCAAGCTAAAATTGTGACCATTGATCAGTTATATTACTGCACCCCCGACGACCACACTCAAATGACCAATAACATTCCTTTTCTGGGAGATTCCAAAATCACTTACGAAAGTGTTGGAGTAGGTCTCTTGAAATAATATTCACTCATGGGTACCTTCCCTATGCCTCACCCTCCCACTAGGAAACACATTGTAATGGTTAACATGATCTCGACTATGACACATCAATCTTTCGAATCATTTGATCCTTGTATCGTGCCTGGTGTTTTATAATTTGATACACTAGGTGAAGCCATACCACTTAGTCCTACAGAGGCTGAATACGACACCATCCAGTCTTACTCTCCTTCACTAGATGACCAACATCTACTAGCATATACAAATTATTCGTTACCATCATGGTTAGATTCCCTATCCTCAACTTTCAATGACATCCTACATATTTTTCCAGCACATGAATCTATTATGGAAATTCTTAGTATTAAAGAGGAACCATGGGATTACAACCACCATTGTTCATCCTTTCTTCCCAGTTTGGAAAAAATAGAGAAACATGTTTCATTTATCTCTCCTTGTGATACCATTGACTCTCCCTAATATCCAATACCCACTCAGGATACGATCTCTGGGGGGAATTTGGGAATTATCTCTTCCATGATTATGGTCGACATATCCATTAAAGAAGGTATTGTGGAAAACATACAACTAGGTGCCAAATGTTCAGTTGAAGAAGTTTAAACTTATATCGCCTTGTTTAAATAATTTCACAACATGTTCGCCTAGATTTACGAAGAAATGTCGGGGATCAAGCCATCTATCATTGTGAATGAAATAAAAACTTACCCATGATTTAAACCTATGAGATAGAAACTTCGGTCGGTCCATCCTAAAAATACCACAACAATCAAGACAAAAGTAGAAAAACTTTTGAAATGTAGTTTCATTTATCCTGTCCCTCTGACCGAGTGGGTTTCCAACATCATCTCGGTCGCTAAGAAATAGGGGACCATTCGTGTTTGTGTTTATTATTGGGATCTTAATAAGCTTTTCCCAAGGAGAATTACCCTACACCCTTTATCGACCAAATTATTGATAATAGCACCGAAAGTGACATCTTCTCTTTTATGGATGGATTTTATGGATATAACCAGATCAACATTCTACCAGCAGATCAACAAAAAAAAACTTCATCTTCCCTTGGGGTACTTTTGCTTATCTAAAATTATCTTTTGGCCTTAAAAACGCTCAAGCCAATTTTCAGTGAGCCATGTCGTATGCATTCCATGATATCAAACATATTTTTGAACCTTACCTTGATGAATTACCTACTCACTCATCCCATTGATGAGACCACATTGGTCACCTACAAGACATCCTTCTTCGATGTCAGTTTTAAAACATATGTTTGAACCCCCATAAGTGCATCTTTGTTGTCGAATCAGGGAGACTCATTAGATTCATAGTCTCCAAAGACAGGATTAGGGTGGATCCCTTAAAATTCAAATCCATTCTAGCTTTACCTCCTCCCAACAACCTCACTCAACTGCAAAGTTTTCAAGGGAAGGAAAACTTTCTTCGTCATTTCATTTTAAATTACGTCAAAATCACTAAAGGATTCATGAGATTACTGCAAAAAGACACCCTTTTAATATTGGATGCAACCGCTCAGTGCTCATTTGATGCTACTAAGCATGCCTTAACAAACACCCCTCTTTTGCATCCACTAAATTATGCGAAAGATTATATCCTTTAATTGGCTGCCTCTACTTTAACTATCTCCATGGTGTTAGTACAAGATGATGATGATGGCACTGAACATGTGATTTATTATCTGAGTCAAAGTCTATCAGGTATTGAACTCCGGTATTCACATGTAGGAAAGTTGGCTTTGGCAGCAATTATTGTCATCCAGATATTTCTCCATTACATTTTGTTATGCACTACCATGGTCATTGCATAATCAAACCTTATGTACCACATCTTGCCTCATCAAGTACTTGGGGGGAAATATTTCAAATGGATCGTTATTCTCCAATACTTCTATCTCAAGTTTTCCAAATCCAAGGCTAAGAAATCGTTGGTTTTTGCGGAATTAATTTGCGATCTTCCCCATACTGATGAATATATTGAGCCCAGTGATTCTCTCCCTGATGAATCCATGTTCCTTATTGGTACGTCTGATCCTTGGTATGGATATATTCTTCTCTATCTCCAAACCCAACACTTTTAGCCTAGCATTTCATGTGATGAACAATGTCACATTAGACACCACTCAAAATGCTACCTTATCATTTGAAACACTTTGTACCATTGGGGCATTGATATTGTCTTATGACATTTCTTAACCCACAAAGAGGTTGAACATGTTTTAAATGACTATCACCTTGGAGCTTGTGGCAATCATCTTTCTGGGATGGCTACAACACAAAAAATTCTAGTTATTTTTGGCCTTCCATATTCAAATATTGCATTGAATCCATTAAAAAATTCCCACCCTCTTAGATCTTTTAGAGGAAATCATGTACCCACCCAAATCCAATTCATCTGATTTTCACCATCGGACTCGTTACAAAATGGGGCATTTATTTTATGAAATGTAAACCTACGTCAATTGGGGGGAACGGTTATATCATCAATTTCGTCGATTACTTCACTAAATGGGTTGAGGCTATGCCTACATTTCTTAATGATGGTTGCACTACAACACCTTTTTTTTTCATTGATGTCATCACCCGATTTGGTTTTCCATAAGCTATTGTAACTGATCATGGATCCCATTTCCAAAACAAAATGATGGGTGAATTGCGCACCAAGTTAGGTTTTCTCCATGAAAACTCATCCCCCTACTATCCTCAGGCCAATGGACAATTTGAAGCCATGAACGAAGTCCTGAAAACCATGCTTTAATGCATGGTGGGAGAAAAAAAAACCTCTTGGCACTTGCATCTCTTCTCTGCACTCTGGTCTTATCAAACTTCAGTTAAAAACTCAACTGGATTTACACCTTCCAGTTGGTATATGGGATAAAATCAGTATTACCGATCGAATGTGAGATTCCTTTGTTGAAACTCACCATAGAAATCTTACCCCACACTTCTATTGAATATGAACGATTCTCATATCTGACCAATTTGGATGAAACCTATCACTATGTTTCTCTCATCAACGAAGCATATAAAAAATGCATGAAAAATAAATATGATAAATCCATCCAACCTCGCACCTTCAAAAAAGGAGATCTAGTCCTCATCTATGATCAAGATCATGACAAACTCAGGCCAGGAAATTTAGAACCCATGTGGCATGGGCCATACATCATAAAACATGTGTTACATAGAGGAACCTATGAGTTAGTAGACTATGATGTAATATCTCTTGGTGAACCCAAAAATGGGATTTACCTCACGAAGTACTATGCGTAGAATATATCGCTTGTGTTTTTTGTACATTACTATACTATATACTTTTGACTTGGTGTGTCTTTTCTTTTGCGTGCACAACTTTTGTCCTTGATGTTGCTTATACTTTGATTTGTGATTGCATGCACAAATTACATCATCCTTTCCCATCTATTTCAAGTTTTCAGATGGTGCTAGTTGACATACCCAAAACATCACTTCTACAACTTGGGTAATCTACCACTCTAGCGAGTTAGTAAGTTTGGGAGCGATTTTCCTCAGATATGCAACCAATAAGGTTTCAAAGTATCACACCATCATCGGGCTCTTAACTGAAGCCTCCTCCCTAGGTATATATTAAAACTCTTCCTAATGATGGACCACATTTGTTTGGTATGAAACGTCGAATAAAAATTTGATGCGATGAATCTGAAAGAAGCACCTTATCATAACATGAATCACAAAAGTCTCAGAACTGAAATATATCTCAATTAATTATCAACCTCGTCTCCAAACTCGTGGTCCATCAACTACATCATTCACAAATCGACTTTACTATGTCTCCATCTGAGGGTTCAACATCTCGAAAGAGATTTTGAATTTCTCGAGTACATAAACATATTGAGAGAACTCTCGATATATATATATATATTCTTGATAGAAAACGTTTTACATCATACAAAAGTACATAACGAGGAAAAAATTGGACCTTCATGCCCATAGTATCATCATAAGGACTAAAAAATATATGAGGAATCTACTCGTTCTCCTGTAGCACATTATGCTCTAAAAATTACACTACTACTTGTGTCACCCGTCATAGTAAATGGTTGAGGCCTTCAGAGACCCCAATTGTCATGTGTCACTGCAAGTGTAAAGGCATGTCTTGCCTTCTCAAGGGAGGAACACTCATCGTCAAGCCCCATAGGTTTCTCTCCACCTCCCAGAGTCCCCCCACTACGACGTTGTCCTCAACTGTCGCATGTGCATCCCCATGGTGCCCCAATTCTAGCATCTTTGTCATATGTGACACACCTCGGTCTGCATGATGAAAATGATATATTTTATATCCCTCATTGTACAAACAAAAAAATATAAAAAATGAAACAAAATTATTGGTTACAAGGTTATGGTTATCTTTCATACCTGATGCATTCCATTGTATGCCCTCAGGGAGTAACAAGTCAGCACTACCTCTAAAATCTACCCCGAAATTGGGGAATTCCTCAATCACCACTAACTTCCTCCTCGACCATGAAAAGAAGTCTGTGTTGAATCTGAAAGATGAGGGCTCATTCTCCAACCTAGGGGAAAGACTAGTCCACCTCTCCATACTAGGCTCGGTCATAGGATGTGCTATTATTGCATCCCGTGGCTGCATCTGGAGGATCCTCTCTAAGAAAAACAAAACCAAGAAAGAACAATATCCAAACTTTTTTTTCTACCAATCCTGCACTTGGATATCTGTTCTTTGACATTCCTTCGGAACCTTACACTCCAGTTTAAAAATATTGGTTCCAAAAACTATATGGAATAAAATATTTGTTATTTTGAAGCAAGATGAGAATTGGTGCTCCCCACCAACTTAGTAATGGTTAATAGGACATATTTAAGTGATAAGTCTCTCACATCTTTTATCATGATTCTTCCACCCACCAACCGTGACCCTGGTATGCAATGTTTGGAAACACATGCCTCGGTCGGTTGTCGAGTATCCTAGTGTTTGGAAAAGAGTATGGGTCCCCTCTCCTCGAGATTCCCATAAAAAATTATATGTCATCAATCTCAATTTCAAGAATATGCATCCCTATTTGAAACATTTTCTCAATGTTGTCCCATAGACCAATCAAGTACTCAAGCAACAATACTTCTTTTGTCATGTTCTGAAGCTTGAAATATTTGATCAAGCCACAATTGTGTAAATTCTACCTCTCTTGAGGGTCTCGTAGAGTGGTGATGTCATAAAATGCATTTTCATGTTCCTTCCACTCATCCTGGCTGGTTATAGATGAAACCTGCAAAAAAATCAATTAATCATCATTAGCCAAATCCTCATGAAAAAAATTGCCTCTTTTATCCTAAAAATCAAAGAATTTTTGAGTTTTGCACCTAGATCTCCCTCAAATAAGATAACAGTGTGCTAGAGCCACCTCAACATGCACACCAATGTGTTGAAATCATGATCAATGCTCCCCTCAATGCTTTGAGGGAGCGTCGATCCAGTTCGGCGCTCTAGGGCTTCTCAAGGAGCTTATAATACCTAAACTAAAGGTAAAAATGCATGAAAAAGGATGAGTTGAAAGAAACAAATAACTTGGTCTGGGTGATTATGAAAATGATCACTCACAGCCTCCGCAATCAATGCTCAAAAACCGCTCCAACAGAGGTAAAACTCCAAAGACTAGAGGAGAATGGTAAAAATGAATTTATGACCTAGTTTGATATTTGATATTGTCAATTAGGTCGTTTCTCCTTATTATAAAGTGTATTTTTGGGTTTCTTATCAACTTTTCAAGAAATTACTAATGTCTTGTGCCCATAATAGCCTGATTTTATAGGGATTTGAGAAGCATCTTTCAGTAACCTTGTGATGCGAATGAGCTTAGTCTTTGTTCTTTCTCGTGGTCACAAATACTTGATAATGTAACCGAGTATAATTTTATCACCCTTTCATAATCATAAAGGCTATACTAAAAAGGAACCCCATGGAGTCTCCTTTAATCTCTTTTCAGACTCTCTAAACATGAAAATATTGTCGACTGATATTGCTTCCTTTCACACTCATTAAAATGTTCGAAAGGGAGTCTTTCGATTAACAATTTATCTCTTTTTTGGACCTTGGAGACTACAATTACGAAAAAGGACAACCCTAGAGTCACCTTTAAGTTCTTTTCATAATCTCTAAACCTGAAAAACCATTGTTTTTTCCTTCTTTGGACTCGATAAACTACACATTGAAGGACCCATATGGGAACAAACCCTTACTTTTTCTAGTTCATTAAACAAAGGAATAGGAACTTACCTAAGGTGAGTTATATTGAGCATGTGTTATCCTCCTTGAGCTTGTTAAATTAAAAAGAGGTACTCATCTATCTGGATGGAGAAAAATTCAAGGAATTGGGTCAAGTTTCTTGAAAAAATTTGTAAACAGATCTTGAAGTCTCCCTTGAACACGACACTTGTTTTGACCTTGACACTGAACACTTGGATAGTCTACTAAACCTATGCACTGAACGAATCCTATGATTCTTTCCACTCCTTTGAAACATCCAAATAATTCCTCAACACTTGTTGCATTATGTTTTGGTCTACTCTATGTTTATGCTAGCAAGCCCCATGTCATGCCTTAGTGTTCCAGGGATGTTCCTGTCTCAAGAGTCAACCATCCACCAAATTTCTAGTTTTTATAACCGTGTCAATCTATGTTCATCTG